>JAJMLD010000029.1:0-121056 GCA_030569515.1 Barnettozyma vustinii
TGCGCTAGTATAACTGGCGGTATGTAGACCGTCGGATGTACCGGACATGCCAATTTGCCTATCTCCAAAACTACAATTCAAATAGAAAAGCGGAAAGCGAGCTTTAAAAAAAAGGAAGGAAGAAAAAGGAAACAAGAGAAAAAAAGGGAGAAAATCGACCATTTTCAATTTTTGTCAACGTAAATTACGGTGCTCTCAATTCCTCATTACTAATTCTACTGCCATCCATGAATCTTCTCCTAATTGTCCGTATTGGAGAATCGAGATCACAACAGATTGTATCTAGGTAAATGTACATGGCACTAAAGTAGATCAAAGATGATTATTGGTTTTATTTTAAGGGGTATAATTGTTCAGACTTTATTCACCATGTTCAGCCTTTCAAGGGTCTTCCATTTCTCTCTATCGTACATCCCTATAACCTCTGATGGAAATGAAGTATTTGAATTTCCTGATTCTGGTGTCGTTGGATCCTCCCTTGTCTCTAGAGCATGTGTTGATTGTCTTCTTACTGGTGTCGTTGGATGATTGGAATCATTGTTCATCATCGAAGGCCTTCTAGATGGAGATCTCTGCAATTCACGAACGTAGGAGAAATTTGGAACTTCATCCTCATCCTTGAAAACAATGCTTGATAATGATAGATTCTTAATCCTCATCTTCTTTGGGGAAGGTTTGGTAGATCTCGACTTCTTTCTAGGAGAGACTGGAACTGACGCGCTCACCTGCTTGAATGTGAATGAGTTCATTGAGCTCTTCTGGCTGTGTACTCCGAATAGTGACTTAGTTGGAGAGTGGGTCCTGGTCTTTTTTATACTGCTCTGATCATTGTAGAGATCATCAAGATGAAGAGTGGAAAAACTTTGATCAATACCTCCCTCGTAGATATCAACAGTATCCTGTGTTTTCATATATCTGAACACTTCTTCGGTGGAGTTATCACTATCTTCTGTTGCCAATGGACCCACGATAGCAGGGGTATAGTCAATTGCCTCAGATGTGTGTCCTAAACCAAATGTATCCAACCTCTCTGGACTCTCCTCACTGGCAAAGCTGCCAAAGGTGGGTATGTCTCGTGGTGAGGCTTTATGGAAGTCAGGAATTTGACTTCTCAAAGCTGACTGTTGCTGGATCCAATCTCCCTTTCTCCCCCAATCTTCCAAAGATATAGTTCTTAAACCGTTACCAGCCTTTTGGGCCCTATACGGGAACACATCTTGTAGAGTACTTGATCGAGGGATCTGCTGCATTATCTCGTCCTCTGGTATGCTTTCTCGACGATAATCCATAAAACTTTGCGCGTGGACTAGCTTGGAGGAATTGGAGACAAGCCTGATGGGAAGATCTAGCTGCAGAGGTGGTTGGAGTTGACTGGATGAGCTGCGGCTGCTGAGATTTGCCTTCTCCTGTGGTCGTAGGTGGGGTGGCAGGAGTACACTCGGGATTCGTTTGATCGCGTCTCTTTCAACAAGAATGCTCTTAGAAGGACTAGTGCCCATAGACTGCTTCAAGACAGGAGTTGTTGTTGAATAGAGATAGTTGATATTTCCTTCAGATGAGTTCTTTGACGTATTAATAATATCTGTACTTGAAGTGGATTGGTTAATGACTGACAGCTTCTTAATAGAGTAGTTCACTTCATTTGATGATGTGTCTTGTTTCCTGCTTGCCATTCCTATCCTTGATAAAGAACTCAATGTAGCTGAACTGCTGTTATCAGCAACATTAGCACTAGGGTCAACTAGCGTGGCTGCAGATGCCTTCATCGACACAACGTTCTTCTGATGAGGACTGGAAGTGGATTTGTATTCTGTTTGTTCCCCTTCCAGGTCAATACTGCCCTGTTCTTGGCTTGGCTGCATACCTAGCTCAAACATGACAGATTTGAAGAGATATCCCAACGAAAGTCCAATAATCAGTAGCGAGACCACGCACATACTGTTAAATGCTTTGAATAGTCCCAAGCTTCCCACCAACGAAGAAAATTGAATATTGTCCTTCATTAGAGTGAGATTGATGTATGAGAGTCCAGCTCCCAACATTGATAAGCAAGAGATCAAAATGACTAGGAAGATGTAAACATGTGAGTGCTTGCTTCTGATGAATGCTATTGGTAATGCTATTGTAGTGATGAGGTTTGTGAGGGAGAGTGCAAGGACGGTACCACTGTGTGGTAAGCTATGTTTGTTTTGATTGTACAACAGTGCTCCCAAGATACCTGTCGCATCACATACTAGAACCGCAGGAAGCATACTCAGAGCTAGATTTCGACAGGAGTACTGCCGATGATAATGTATCATTGGGACGCAATAGATTCAGATGGGTTCCCTTTGATAAACCTTGAGTCTCTTATGGAAGGTATGGTATAACTTTGGTGACTGTTGCGTTGTGAAATACCAAATTGGTATTGTGCAATGTATCAGGCTAGTTTTGTATTGACGCGACAGAAAAGTATGGGGATTTGTAAACCTGGATTGTCGTTTGGGTACCCGGAAGTTTGTTTGTTGTTTGTTTGGTTTTTCTGAGATCTCCGTGATTGTTTACTTCTTTCCTAATCTGGACACACTGGTGAAGAGTAGTTCGGAGGTGAATAAATTGAGCCGGAGCTCGGATCTCGGACATAGAGTCGGGGTACTCGGCACTGGTGATAAGGCAACTAGTTCCGAAAATCATTTAATCAATTGACTGCTTCACAGACCTCTGGAATCACTACAAGAACCAGTTCATGTTCACGAATCAGATTTGCTAGCATCATGTCTACATCATCACTCGCAAGGAAGCCACCGTCCACATTCAAGTCTTTCTTTTCCAGGGGGCGTACGACCCAGAAAGATCTACCACAGAATGAGGAGAAAAGCCTATCACGTTCCAGTTCAGTGTCTTCAACAAGCTCCTTCAGAAGCAAACTAGACTCCACTAGCTTTGGGAAAAAGGTTGAACTGTTAGGTACAGGCATTTCGGGCAAAGTTGAACTCTTCTATAAGAAACAGACAGGCGAATACTTCGCTGTGAAGACCTTCAATGCCAAGGAGCCCTATGAGTCACGAGATGAGTACAAGAGCCGTTGTTTCAAAGAATTCGAGATACTCTGCAATATTGGATCTACTCATGACAACATAATAAAGGCTCATAAGTTTATTGGTGGGCTACTCTCATACCAGGTTGTGTTTGAGTATGTGCCGTTTAACTTCTTGAAGGTTGTACAAGCCGTAAAACCTGGTGAGGATGAAACAAAGTGCTTCTTCAGACAAGTCTGCGAAGGAGTTAAGTTCTTGCATTCGAATTATGTGGCTCATCGTGATCTCAAAATGGAAAATCTGGTTATGGATAGTACTGGAGTGCTGAAGGTCATTGATTTTGGTTCCGCCTTTTACTTTGGGCCGCAACACATTCAAGCATCTGGCCTTTCAGGGACAGAATCGTTGACCTCCCCAGAAGCATTTAAAAAAATCAGATATGACAGTGAAGCTAATGATGTATGGGCATTGGCTATCCTCCTTTACAGTATGCTTGGGTTGAAATTCCCTTGGAAAACAGCACGAGAATCAGATGCTGATTTCCGAATGTTTCTGGAAGATAAAAGTGTTCTCAAGGAATCTTACCCTGAAGACCTTTGGATCGCGGTATCTCCAGCTTTAGAGGTTGACGTTAACGGGAGAATTAAGATTGATAATCTACTTTCTAACGTATCCAAGCTAGTTGAATGTCATCCTAACTGTGGTAAGGTCCATGCATCCACTCTGAGACTATGCTCAAAAAGGCTTAAGTTACCAAGTACTTTACCACAGACACAGATTAAAAGTTAAAGTGACCCATTGACTCATTGATAACATTCATCTAGTTTCAAGAAATCTGTATATTGATTGTGATGGAATGACACAGGAAGCAACAATTGCTGCAAGATTTCTTTCATCATGAACTGTTAAGTTCAAGTGATGATTGTGGACTCGTCAGTCCAAGCTGACAAGCCCAGAATTGATTTCATCTATGTAGTATGCATCGTGGTGACTGTAGCTTGGGGTATGTGTAGTAACCCACCAGAGTCTCTATTTTGACCCCAGTCAAGCTCTCATCTGACAGAGTCAATTTTTTTGACTCTTTTGCTTACGTGATACATACAGAATTTTTTGGTGTACGCTAGTCACCTCGTAATTCACGATCAGTTAAAAAAGGCTAGTTTCTCCTCCTTTATAAACTAATTCAAAATCTATCGTTGTCCAATCATGTTGCGTACCCAGCTCCGTACTACTGCTTCAATTCAGAGGCTATCCACCACATTTTCCGTAAGTAAGCATTGCAGAAGTCTAGCACCACAATCCATTGCTAACTCTCCATAGAGACACTATGCCATTTCCACGAAGGCTCAGGAACTTCTATCCAAATCCGTTGCTGATGTCGATCCAGAAATGGCTGAGATTCTTTCTAAAGAACGCTTGAGACAGAAGAATTCTATCACTTTGATTCCTTCTGAGAACTTTACTTCCAAGTCTGTCATGGATCTATTGGGTTCTGAAATGCAAAACAAGTATTCAGAGGGTTATCCAGGTGAGCGCTACTACGGTGGTAATGAGTTCATTGACCAAGCTGAAACGTTGTGTCAAAAGCGTGCTCTCAAGGCTTTTGATTTGGACCCTAAATTCTGGGGTGTGAATGTTCAATCCTTGTCTGGGGCCCCAGCTAACTTGTATGCCTACTCTGCGGTTTTAAATGTTGGCGACAGGATTATGGGTCTAGACTTACCACACGGTGGTCACTTGTCTCATGGCTATCAAACCCCAAGCACTAAAATCTCATACGTGTCGAAGTACTTCCAGACTGTTCCATATAGATTGAACATTGAGACTGGTATCATTGATTACGATGCCTTGGAGAACACTGCTGAGTTGTTCAGACCAAAGATTATTGTTGCAGGCGCTTCTGCATACTCCAGAGTGATTGACTACGAAAGAATCAGACAAATTGCTGACAAAGTTGGTGCTTATGTGCTTTCTGATATGGCTCATATCTCGGGTTTGGTTTCTGCTGGTGTTACTCAATCCCCATTCCCATACTCCGATATCGTTACCACTACCACACACAAGTCTCTAAGGGGACCAAGAGGTGCGATGATTTTCTTCAGAAAGGGTCTTAGAAAGACTACCAAGAAGGGTAAGGAAATCTTCTACGACTTGGAGAAGAAAATCAATTTCTCAGTCTTTCCAGCCCACCAAGGTGGTCCACACAACCACACGATCTCAGCCCTTGCTGTTGCACTCAAACAGACTCAATCTCCAGAGTACAAGGCCTACCAAAAGAAGGTTGTCGAGAATGCTGCTTACTTTGCAGATGCTTTGAAGAGTAAAGGCTTCGACTTGGTTTCTAACGGTACTGACACACATTTGATTCTTTTGGACTTGAGATCCAAGCAAATTGATGGTGCTAGACTAGAGGCTGTTTTGGAAAGAATTAATATTGCTGCTAACAAGAACACCATCCCAGGTGACAAGTCGGCCTTGTTTCCATCTGGTTTGAGAGTTGGTACTCCAGCTATGACCACTCGTGGTTTTGAGGAAAAAGAGTTTGACCAAGTCGTTGAATACATTGACAGAGCAGTCAGGATCTCTCTAGACCTGAAAGCAAAGGCTCAGGGTGCGGATGCCAGAGCCCTTTTGGCTGATTTCAAGAAGTTGGCTGACGAATATGCTGATGTCAAAGTTCTTGGTGACGAGGTCGCTGAATGGGTGTCCCAATACCCAGTCCCAGGTGATTACAAATAAGACTCCACATTAAAATATAGGTAATCTGTATTGTTCTTAATACGTAAATGACAATCTCTCTATCCCAAATGCTGGAACCTACAATCCTTTTCTGAACATGAACCGTTGACAAGTTCAAGGGGACATAATTGTCCAGACTGCTCGGAAGTATTGTTATTCGAGGGGGGCAAAGAGAGGGGTATCACTGAACCCTTTTTCTTGGAATAGCCATATGATTGATATGGCGTGAATGCTTGTTCTTTGGCCTAAACACGAAGTGTTAGTATGTTCTTTAGAAAAACAGATCAAAAGTCAGGAGAAGGGAAAGAAAGGAACAAAATGGTATTCCATTGGATAACTAACTCCCTGTTGGTGATCCTTTCCCATGACTTCACCTCACTCTGTGCTTGAACTAAGTTACCTTTGGAATCTTGTGTATTGTTTCGTCGGAGACCAAGTTGGGATCTTTGGCTGTGTTGGGAGAATTAGTAGTATCATCATTAGCCTTTCCGGCCTGTTGGTTGAAGGATTTCTGCTTTTTAAGTCGTTTGAGTTTGACCTCTTCGAGCTCTATACTCTCAAGTTCAATCAAACCGTTTGCCAATGATTCTTTGAGAGACTTGCAATCCTCTCTTTCTTTAACCAAGCGAGCTTTCAATTCCATTGCACGTAACAGATTGCCATTTAACTTTTCCATGCTCTTCTCCATTTCAAAAATCTGTGTCTGAATGGTATCGATCTCCTTTTCTTTGGTCTTTATCAAATTATCATGCCCATCGGTGTTGGAATTCTTGATTTTCTTGCTCAAAAGCTCAATTCTCAACTTGACCTGTTTCTTCTTGGAGCCAATTTGCTCCAAAGTTTCATCTTTATCTATGCTCAATCGTCTCTTCTTCAGTTTGCCTCCCTGAAAGTTGGAACTCGCAGGTGTTTCTATTACTTCGTGTGTGGGCGTCGCCGTGTCAGAACCAATGTCGATCAGGTCAGAATCACACTCATCTTCCTCCTCTTCGTCACTGAGATCATGATCACCATCATCTTCTTCATCTGAGGTCTCCAACGATATTACCAAATTGTCCAACCACTCTGGGCGTTCCTCCTCCTTCACTGGTCTGTTATTGAACTTGGGTCTCAAATTGATGATTGGTGCGGTTTGGCGGTTATCAAGAGCATTTTTACGCCTAATCTTCGAGAGATGGCTCAAGGAAGGTGCTGGTGATGGGGATAGTACCACAGGGAAGTCCCAATATTGAAAACATGTCAGCAGAAACTGACTACTTACGCCGGCCTCTCGTACAATCTGTCCAAAAGAGTATCCTAGCCGTCTAAGGTCCAAAATAGCCTCAAGTAGAACGTCTATATCCAAAAGTAAAGCAGGTTTGGTTGATTTAAAGACTTTGCTGGGCTCTATGCTCATTTGAGGAGGAAGGAGTAAACTGTTTGTTTCTGATTCTAGCTGTGGAGAGGGCACTTGGGGTGATTGGGTTTGCGACCTGTTCTTTTTCAACGATGCAAGCACAGCTTGTCGCTTTTGTTCTAACTCCAATGTCAGTGTCGTACTCATCTTGCTTATGTTATAGCAACAAGGGCTTCTCAAGCCTGATCCTCCGGTGTTGTGTGTTTAGGTGCACAAGTTCCCCAACCAGAAAAAAAAGTTCAAGTTCACAAGTTTAGAGCGTGATGAGGTAATCAGCGTACGTAATCAAATCTTTGTCCTCTGTGCTCTGTCCTCTCCTCCAATTAAAAGGGTTCCAAGTCCCAACCAGTTTTAGATCTGAGATTCCACACCCGAATAATGAGAGTAGGGGAAAGCCCAGATGGAAATGGACGGCAGAATGCTGCTCTTACCCAGCATAGCACATCATTTGCATCAGTTTCGCCCAAAAAAAGAGACAGGAAGGCCTTTCGTGACGGGCCTCTCCTGATTGTGCCCAAGTGAGTACATGACGAAATAACCAAACTATCGAGCCTTACTAACTTATCAAAAGAGCAAAGGAGACTCAATTTGGAAGTGCTATTGGTGGAAGAACTGCCTCGTTGGCTAGCTTTAAGGAGTTAGGCCCCCCAGACTTAGTTCACATTGCGGAGTACAACAAATCAACACACAAGGAGGAAGGATTTTATCACTACATTACTGGCCTTGACTTATCCTCGGAAGTGGCTGTTATAGGTTACATCACTGCCTTAAACTTGAATCAAACGACCTCGTCCTTGAAACATCCAAGCAGCTTTACCTACTGTTCTTTTAACGCTTTTGGTCGATCTGATGTACGCATCAAGATTGAGTTGCCTAAACCTGTGCCAACTCCTGCAGAATTGCAGTTGATTCCCGCAGATAGAGGAAAGAAGATTATGCATGAAATTTGCCTACAGGTTTGGGATGAAGTTTTTGTTAGTGCGATGGTGAGATCCATCATCATCAATGGAGACTTTGAACGAAAGCTACCTACACTTGTTGAAAAATCACCATTTCAATCAATTGCTACTACTAAGTCCATTGTTAAAAAATTCATTGCATGCTTGGATAAAGGTTTTATGTTGGGTGGTACGTCAACAATCCAAAGAGCAACTAACAGGGAGAATTACTTGCTTGATGCGTTGTACAAAGTTCTGGAGCTTAGTGGGCTTTACCAGTATGCCATTGACCTTATTGAGGCGAAGCAGGACTCATACTATGACTTTGTTCTTATCAAACTCTTGTTCCTAAACAACAGAGAGGTGCTGGCCATCAAGAGATTATGTGCTGCAATTGAATTCAACCCAAGAGATCCGTTGCTTTTGAACCAACAAGTTGACTTTCTCCTAACCAAAGGAGAAGTTGAATTGGCCCATAAAGTATCACTTAAAGCTGTCGAAGCAAGTCCAATAAGCTTCGATTCTTGGTTTAGCCTTGTCAAGTGCCAAATTTTGAATAATGATATCAATGGTGCTCTGGCTTCTTTGAACTCCACACCAATGTATCAAGAAAGACCGAAAGATATTCAACAATTCAGCAGCATTGACTCGCATGAATTTCCTTTCCCTAGCGAAGGAAAAGTTGAAACTGTTTGGGACCGTCCACTAGCCTACATCAATGGTTTAAACTCTGAGAATTTGATTAGACAGTCTTCAAGACATGAAGTCCAGGCGGCAGACCCTGCTCTTCTGAGAATCAACAGAGTGAACTTGAGGGGAACCTATGCGAATGTCTATGAACTGCTTGTTTTAATCATAAACAAAATTGGGTGGGATGGGCTGCTAAAGAAGAGGTCAGAGGTTTTTATCATGGATGACGAGTATAAAAAGAATGTCTCCACCATCTCCCTCAAGTCTGAGAAAATGTTAGAGGATAACTTCAAAGCTAAGAGGCTCTGTGACAAATGGCTAGATGAATTGTTCCTGATGCTGTATGAGGACTTGAGGGTCGTGCTGATCGTGGACAATGAGTTATCAAAAACTCAAACTTTGAAACACAGTGCTTTAGAGTGGCATCTTATTGGTCTCACAGCCTATAGAACCACACACTACAAAAGTTCTATTTCCTCCCTAAGAACTGCATTGACGGCACAGTTTGACATTATTTCAGCCTTGAAGTTATTGAAGCTGTGGGAGTTGAAGAACTTTGACACCCAATTCCAGATGGTCCATAGATTCAGCGGGAACGGAGAGATTGATATGTCTCTAGATACAGTTCTTGATATTCTGGTTAGAGCCATTAGCTATAACACCAGATTCTACAATGAGTTCCAATTAGATCTTCTTCTCATTTTAAAAAAACTCATAAGCAAAGTTGATGTCGATTACGTGAAGAACAAGATCCAAATTACATTTGAAAACGACAACGATGATTTGAATAACAGTGGTGTTATTCCTACCTTTGACAAGCTAGTGAGTTCCTTATTTGTCCAGTCAGAAGACAAATAAATTCAGCTATAGACTTTGATCTTGTTTGCATGTACGTATGTAGATTCTGGTAGGGACCACACTACACTTTTTTTTTTCGTTTTCAACGACGAAAAGAAAGAAAAAAAGATGGGAATGGCCAAAACTAGCTCAGGTAACGAACACATAGCCTTCGCAACCACAGATACAACCTTCCCTGCTGGCTGTGCACTGCACCAAACCTCCATTAAGAGGAATATTTTAGATTTGTACTCTGCGAAAGTCCAATTGAAGATAGGTACTATTGATTGCAGGCTCATTTACGTTCGCACTGCCCTTCCATCTTTTGTTTACCTTACCTCTAACCCCCGATTGTTTATACCCTACTTGTTTGCTGTGAGGTGTAAACATCGATATACCAAGAAAGGATACGTTATTGGATAGCCCCAGTTCCTGGACCTCGCTGAAGCTTTAAAGCATTCTGCTGTTTCTCGAACCCCACTTGACGCAGCTTATTTTCATTGGTACTCCTTCAATTCTTGGAATATCGGTAGAGCGACTCATAACTGACCTTATTCATCTTGGGAACTGACGAATAAATTAACTGGTACCCATTGCATTATGTCTGGCTCGTTTTGGAGATTTGGGAACAACTACAGTGAAGATTCTACCATTCACACTCTTTTGAAAAAGAGCTTCATTTCTAAGGAGAGCATCGAGAATGATGAAGGTGAACAAAAACATCATACTGAGAAGCTTAGGAGCGACTCTTCATCATCGAGTGATTCAGATAGCTTTTCAGGAGACTTTGATTTCAAATTCGCTCATGATGACGACGATACTGGATTTAGCAGAAATGACAACTATGCACCAAACATGTCAATCTTAAATGACCTATTGGACGAGCAGAACTTGCTAGATGAGATTGCCCAATCAAACACTGAACTGATAGAGTACCTAAAGCACCGGGACATTTTGAAGACCTTGATTGGCATGATTGTATCATGTGATGAAGTGCAGATTGCCAGCGATGCCGAGAACTCAATACATTCTGACTCTGAATCTGAGGAAATGTCCAATCAAAGTGAATTCAAAGAAACCTCTGAAGAAGCGCAGGCTAGAAGGGCACAAGTTGCCGCTGAGATTTTGTCTGCAGACTCTTGGAATCTCACAGACTCATTCATGGATAATTCAGATCTTTTGGGGGAGCTATGGGGTATACTAGATAAGCCATTTCCACTATCCATGGTTCTATCCACATACTTTATGAAGATCAATGAACACCTACTAGATATGAAGCTTGACGAGATGCTGAATTTCTTATTGCATCAAGATACTCTGGTTGACAGATTCTTGAAACACATTGACAACCCACCACTTATGGATTTCCTGCTAAAGGTCATAAGTACTGATAAACCTGACAACCCAACTGGTATCGTCTTTTTGCTTAAAGAGCAACAGTTGGTGCCTAAGCTTATCGATTTCTTGGATCCTTCGGTTGTTTCCAACATTCAGTCTGCTGCTGCCGACTTTATCAAGGCCTTTGTTACCATTAGTGCAAATTCAAACACTGATAATTCCACTATTGGTCCTAATGAGCTCACAAGAGAATTGGTTTCTGAGCCAATTATGGAGAAACTTTCTGACATGATGTTGAATGGAGGCGCCAGTCTATCTAATGGTGTGAGTATTATTATTGAAATCATCAGAAAGAACAACTCTGACTACGACTTTGTTCCTGTTCTCTACATTACAATTGAGTCACATCCTCCAAACTCAAGGGATCCGATCTACTTGGGTCATTTGATTAAGGTCTTCCAGAAGAAGATCCCACAATTCACGAAGCTCCTGAAGAATGCCAAAACACCAGATCTGGAAACTCCATTTGGTAAGATTGAACCTTTGGGCTTTGAAAGATTCAGAATCTGTGAATTGATTGCGGAATTGTTGCACTGTTCAAATATGGGCCTTCTGAACGATGCATCTGGTGAGGAGATTGTTCGTGAAAGGGATCTAGAGAGAGAACGAATCATTGCCTTAGAGAAGCAGCAGCAAGATGAATTTCAAGATGAATTGGATAATGAAGCGTCTAGAAACATCGATAGACTAAGCATAAACTCTAGAGATGACATTCAGAAGAATGATCTAGATAATGACCATGAGCATGAAGAAGAAGTGGAAAGTGGAGCCGATGATGACTTTTCTGATAGCAGTAAACCAAGTGATTCTACCTTCCATTCCAGACAATCTGAGGAGATAGCATCCAGTACCGAAACGGACAATGTGAAGCAAGAAATCACAGAAAGTGGTGAGATGGAGGTCTCTAATCAAGCCATATTGGAATCTGAACCAGACTCAGATGACATTGATGCCACTTTGGAAATGAAGTATGATGATCAAGAGTTAAGAAGGGACCCAGTCGTTGGTGATCAATTGAAGATAGCATTGGCTGATAACCAAGTGATTCTTATCATATTGCAGATGTTCTTCAAGTTTCCATGGAACAACTTCCTTCATAATGTGGTTTTTGACATTGTTCAACAGATCTTGAATGGATCTATGGAGATTGGTTACAATAAGTATCTGGCTATTGACTTGTTTGGCCGTGGCGCCATTACCCAGTTGATTATTGATGGTCAACAGAAGTGTGATGATTATGAAAGGGAAACTGGCTTAAGATTGGGTTACATGGGTCACTTGACACTGATTTCAGAAGAAGTTGTCAAGTTCACTGCACTCTATCCACCTGCTACCATTCATCAAGTCATTTTGGATGCTATTTCCACTGAGCAGTGGACTATCTATGTCACTGAGACGTTGGTTGAAACCAGAGAGAAGTACAACGCACTATTAGGCGGTGTTCCTGAAGATGAACAGGATGAGAATGATGATAGTGTGAAGATGCAACTTGATCCTACTATTGACCATGATATCGTTGGATCTGGTGCGGATGTTGAAGAAAGCATTGATGGTGGAAATGATAAGTTCTCCCGCTACATGTCTCAAGAGCTCACCAATGATCTACCTGATAAATTTGGATCATCAGATGAAGACGATGAGGAAGATATGCTGGTTGGTTGGGAAAATCCAAAATTCAATAATCAAGGTTTACAAGAAGATGACGATGAAGATGACTATGTTGATCCTAATGATGATGGACAGTCCTATACCAAGAAGAACCATCCCCTCTATAATGACCTCATGTCACCAGATGAAGAGCGTACACAGTACATGTATGGTAACGATGATGATGATTCTAGTTCGTCTTCTTCATCTGATGAGGAGGTTAGAAATTATGAGGATGACGAGGACAAAGGATATGCACTGACCAGAACCAAAAGCAATGGTGAGATAAATTGGGAGGATGATGATTAGGGTGTTTTCTGTAAAAAAAGGTTGCATTAATGATTAATGAACAGTTCTCTATTATTATTGTTTTTATTGTATTATTTGCTGTACAGTGTACTATTCTTGTCTTTAGGTATTTAGATGATGAACCACCCATGGAGGGGATGTCTATCTTGAGTTGAAGTGGATCTAGAAAACCGAATTTAGACTTGTAATTAAGCCATCTGTTTCCAGAACTACGGGTTTCCTTCACCCTCGGTTTTCAACAAGATGTTGCACACTACCAAACCAACAGCGCTGTTCCGAGGCAGGAGAGACACAAACTTCGGAAATGAATAGCTATAGCCCCCACCAGAACATAATATGTATACTGAGCGCGTTGTTCTTGAAAGACAGGAATGGGAAATTCCTTCACCTAGAGGTCATGCTTGTATATTTACACAGGATACAATAGACTTTAGAGTAGCAGGCCGCTCAGATCTGATACTTCATTTCTGCTTTTGAGATGATCTGGTATCTTCATCTCTCAACGCTTTCAAGGCCTTTGTTCTTTGTTTAATCATGTGGGTAAACAAGATGTAGAAGCCTGGAACATAGATAGCAAAGACAACATAAAACAAGTACTTGTACCAGACGCCGACCACCTTCTCCGCTTCATCCAAAGACAAGTACATCAAAGTCAACTCACTAGCAACACCAGATGGGTACAACACAAAGAATAGGTTGTATCTCAACTGGGTCAAAATCTTAGGTGGGTGACCACCAGTAGTGATATTTTGAGCGTAGTAGAAGTATCTGATGACCTCAGTGATAGACCAGGCCAGTTGAACAGTGGTATAAGTCCAGTGGCTATTTGCTGGCGAATTTGGCAAGACAATGAAGATACCCCAAACAACCAACAGTCTAGAGGCAACTTGTGAAACAGTGGTAAACAGTGGAGACTTGACAATACCAACAGCAGAGTTGAAGACTTCAACAAGTGCAAGGGTTTGGATACCAGTAGTGATGTTCTTAGACGCCAGAAACATCTGAGGTTGGCCCAAGGTTATATTGAGGAGGATGGTGTTGAAGAACACAATGGTCCAAAGGGAGGCAGAGAACTGGTTGTACACAGACAGATAACGGGCATACTTGTCCTTTCTTGGGTCACGTGGAGCCTTTGAGGTTGATTGAGCTTTAGTTTCAGCCATTCTGCAAAAGTTTGACAGTCTCAGTCTTACTGGTGGATGGGGTCTCACAACAACATCAGAACCGAAATATTGGGACTCCTATTGATCAATCGTCTCAAAGCGGCAAAATTCCCAATTTGGTAAGTTTCATAGATTTTTTTTCCGATTTCATTTTTCGACTTCGAAAAAAACTGAAAAAGCTAGCGGGTTTCTGAAGAGCCCTGTAGAAGCCTAACATAAATCATTACCAAGATGAACTCCCTTTTCACTCGCTTTGCCTCAAGAGTGCCATCCAGTCAGATTCTTAAACGCAGCACAGTCATCACCCCACAACTTCGTCTGTTCTCGACGTCGCCATCAAGATTTACCCAATCACAACCAATCAAGACCCCATCCATTTTGGGTAAGGTAACTTTGAAGAGCACAGACTTGACCCCACTAAAGCTTGAAGGTGATATTTATGCTGTTGTCAAAGTACACAACAACCCTTTTTTAATCACCGAAGGAGATAAGATAATCTTGCCATACAACTTGAAAACTGCTGCAGTTGGCGATGTCTTGAATTTTCACCATGTCACAACACTTGGTAGCCGCAACTACACTTTCACAGATGAGGTTATTGATCCATCTCTATATTCCATCAAGGCTGTTGTTTTGGAAAAGACCAAGTTGCCAATGAGAATTAGAGAAGTGACAAAGAGAAGACAGAGAAAGGTGCGTCATGCCATCTCCAAGCCAGAGAGAACAATTTTGAGAGTTACAGAATTGAAGCTGAACTAGGAGGGATAATAATATGATAGTATTGGTCTTGTATATATATATGCATCTGTTAATTGGGAGTGTTGTATGTACATCTGCAGTAGAGACTTATCTTTGACCTATAGATTCCGCAACATCGATCGAAATTGAATAAGAAACCGGCTCATCAAATAGGAGCGATGCGTTGCTCAAGCATTTGATTAACTAGTTCTGATGATCTGATACACCCTGGTAACGCTACTAAGTAATGTCGTTGATGTTCATGATAATAATTTAGTATGGTGCCATTCAGTCCTCAGGGCAACAAACCAGTCTCACGAATCAGAAACGTCAAAGAAATATCTCCTGAAAGAAAACATTGTGAAGTTGTTTCGTTAGTGGAGTCATGAATGAGGATAGTGACACCTCAAAGTTCAGCTTTGAGGCCACTGCGGGTCCTGCAAGCCCGATACGCCTTGACAAAACGGAGAACAACAGATCGTTGCCTCAAATAAGTGATGACCAAAACAACAGTGTAATCAAAGACACAAGTCTAGGAGCCCTTTCCTTCCACACAGCGCATGATTCAGACATATCTACTAGCACACCTTCAAAGCTTGCACCTGTTTTAACAGCAAGCTCGAGACGGTCTTCGTCTAAGGTCATCCTCAGCTCACAAACATCAACCCCCAACAAATCAGTTAGAGACACTTCTGATATCCTCTCAGACAGCTTCTCAAGGGCTGATTTCAGCTTCCTCAATACAAGCGGTGCTCATGAATCTATCTTTGTCAAACCTATCAGCACACCAACTCCAAAGAATAGCCAACCTCCTCGTCAATCACCACACAGCAGGAACTCGTCAATATCGTGGTCAGTACAAGTTCCAGAAGAATGGACGATGGAACGTGTCCAACTTTGGTTGGAACTCTACAAGTTTAATGAAACATGGACTAATACGTTCAGGAAGTACAATCTATGTGGGGAGGCGTTCTTAAAGCTAACGAATTACCAAAACTTGAAGAAATTCAAAGACGAGTTGCCCACGACAGATGATTCAACTCAATCGAGATTTATCCATCTTCTCAGGAAAACGCTGGATAACTCCAACTCTATCACAACTCTGAGTGTGGGATCACCTCAATCTCCAGGATCGAGCCTTTCGTCCTTGGCTAGTGTCAATTCAAGCCCTGAAATCCCAGCAACAGATGTTCTAACAAGAAACAGGTCCAGTTCAGATGCAAATTCAGCCATACTCAACAGACTAACTGCAACCGTTTCGACCCCAAACTTTGATCAGAACAGAGATGGCATCAGACCTCAGTCAGTTTCAGTTGCTCAGAGACCCAACAGATCATCGTCAAAGAGAAGGCCAGTATCTACTATTGAGAGTTCGTCCAAGATGGGATGGCCCCCATCCCCTGCTTCGGCTACTGTCAGTTCTAGTCACAGCATGTTCAGGAGACAACATAAGAAATCGAGTTCTTCTGAATCGTCCCTTTTCACGACACTTTTCTCTTCAAGCAATTCATACCTCCCTCAAACTTCCGAGGAAAAGAGACAGTCACTGTCATCAAGAGAAGGAGAATCGAGAGGACTTTTGAGCAAGTTCAGAAAAAAAGCGGATAAAGCAAGTAAGAGATCAGAAAAGAGAAACAAGGAGCATGAGAGTTCATCACCAATCAGCCCAAATTCCTCTGGAAATGACAGACACAGCATGTTGTCGGTGTCTTCCCGTGATCAGTCGACGAGCTCCAAACACCATGCACAGAGCAGTACAGCATCAGGAATAAGCAATGATATACCCTCTGTTATTCAGCGCAGGTTCCAACCTGTGTCTCAAAATAAGAACTCTGATAAGTACATCTTGGTGACTTCTGATAACGTTAACTTTAGACCCGTTAATATTGGGACTGTTACAGACAAGGACCAATTCAGTAAGACGTTGACTGATTTAATACTGCCAAACTCTTCATCTTTCACTATTCATTTAACTGATTTTGGCTGTTCAGTTGGAGAAGCTCTTGATGATCAGACACTACAGGAGATTATTCATAACAGATTTGACGTTTGCTCTGGAAAGTTCCTCATTAGTTCTTCCGACACACTGTCTACTATGAATAGTACTTCTGACGTGCAGTCAGTTGATAGCAAGGAAGGAAAGTTTTACCCAAATACCCCACAACACTACTATGATACCCTATCTTCTAAGCCTACAGCTCCTGTTGATTATTGGAACTTCAAAGAAATCTATGAGTCAGCCTCTGCAACCCTCATACCTACATCTTCTTCGGCCATTAACCCAACGCTTGATACACCACATCCACATTCCCTGCCATCACAAGGCTCTTTAGTTTCGCCAGTACCATTACAAACCAAATCCAATACGTCCACTCTGTCAAGAAAGAAGCCACTAGAATTATCCACTGAAAGCACATTTAGAGTGATAAGACCTACTGAAAAAGGTGAGATCAATTTTGACAAGAGACGTGAATCACCTTATGCCAGACCAAGTCTTGTTGCTAAAAGATCAGCACCACCACCTCCAAAGAAACCACTTCAGATCAAAACTGACGCAAAAACAACACAAGGACCTTGGTTGGAGCCTGTGAAAGAGGCTGTGAGTAATGAAGGAACATATATTACACCATATACCCCTGGATCCTCCAATACGTTGATTCCTGAACCTTACAAGGGTAGCAATTCTGTGTCGCCTATCTCTAGAAAAGCTTTAGACTTGAATGTGGACGCCACTAATGGAGAAATAACCAGAAATAGAACCACAAGTATATCAAGAGAAGCCACTAACAAGTTCAAAGAGAATTTCATCTCTTTTGAGAATGCTCCTGAATTGGATGACAAAAGTGACGATGAGGATAGTTCTGATGAAGACTTTTGGGCTAAGGCACCTTCTGAGAGCAAGAGCAACCCATCAACTATGTCTGAGATGATTGTGAGACCAGCCCCTGAAGTACTGTATGATAACTTGGAAAAGTTCTTCCCAGACGCCGACTTGGACCGTCCTGTGATTGATGTCTCGACTCCACCTACGTCTCCCTCAAACGAAAAGACTATCCAACAACAGACAACCCAGGCCAGTATTCAGCAGAATGTTCCTCCAAAACTAAAGAGAGTGGTGAGTAGCTCAAGTCGAGAGCTTGATTCATTGAGAAAACCCCAGAGAATGAAAACAATCCGTGCTGTGGCACAGGAAGCTGGTGAGGCTAGAAAGCGGGAATCAATCAGGCGTAACACCATCTCGTTACAAAGCCAAAGAAATGAGCTGGTGAGAAGACAAAGTACCAAGATGTGGGGCCGTAAGGTGGTTGAAGTTAAGCCAAATCAGAGACATTTTATCTCAAAGTTGAGAAAAGACACGAGTGACGAGATTAATGAGTTCTCTTGGATTAAGGGTGAACTGATTGGGAAGGGCACTTTTGGGAACGTTTACATTGCCTTGAATGTCACTACTGGTGAAATGATTGCTGTCAAGCAAGTACAGCTTCCTCGTTTTCCTCAGAAGAACTCCAGGGTTGCTGATGTCATTGAAGCATTGAGATCTGAGGTTGATACTCTGAAAGACCTGGACCATTTGAACATTGTGCAGTACCTAGGGTTTGAGGAAACTGAGAGAGAGTACAACCTATTCCTAGAGTATGTCGCTGGTGGCTCCGTTGCGTCATGTCTGAGACTCTATGGGAGGTTCGAAGAGCCATTGATCAAGTTTTTGACTTCACAAGTCCTTAGTGGCTTAGCCTACTTGCACTCAAGGGGAATACTACATCGTGATATGAAGGCTGATAATCTGTTGTTAGATCTTGATGGTGTTTGCAAAATTTCGGACTTTGGTATCTCCAAGAAGTCCAATGACATTTACGAGAACGATGCTGGAATGTCAATGCAAGGTACAATCTTTTGGATGGCGCCTGAAGTTGTGGATAGTCATGGGGCGGGATACAGTGCCAAAGTTGACATCTGGTCTGTGGGCTGTGTTGTGTTGGAAATGTTTGCGGGACGTCGTCCATGGTCGAATCTAGAGGCTATTCCAGCCATGTTGAAGATTGGTAAGGCTAAAGCAGCGCCTCCTATACCTGAAGATACACTTCCTCATGTTTCCATGATTGGACGTTGCTTCTTGGACAATTGTTTTACCACTGATCCACGCCAGAGACCAACTGCTGAGAGTTTGGGACGGGATTCCTTCTGTGTTGTTGATCCTGAGTTCAGCTTTGCTGATACTCGACTGGCAAAGCTGATCAAAGCAAATGAAAAGAAGGTGACTGTCTAATTAGTAACAATGAATCATATGTCCTTTATTAGAATGTCATAAGGCAATTGATGCATTTTCAGGCGTAGGGTGAGGTTCGACATCTCCCTCTGTCCCTTCTTCTTTCCCTTCGTCTTCTTCATCTGGTTCATCCTGAGCGCCAGAAAGCTCTTTCAAGATATACGCATGTAGTTTGGTGAAAAGGACAAATAGAATGTAGTCTGGTTCATTAATTGGATATCTCAATGGTGAGTTCTCCCCAAGCCAGAAGGTAGAATCATCGATACCAAACTCAGCCAATTCAGCATCATTAAGCTCTAGCAAGCTGATAATCTTGTGCCACTCATCATAGTCATACTTTTTCATAGGATTAGCCTTGGATTCCACTATTAGTTCCCTCAAATTCTCTATGAGATCCTTTGTTTTTAGGACCCTCTGGGCGCGCAGTGAGTTCACACTGTTTGCCCTAGTGATCACATCACGGACTGGCATTGGCTCATCGAAGTCAGTGTCTTCAAGTTTTGCGACATCATGATCTAGAATGGACAGAGGATTGGATCCTTTCTTTTCCTTTGTGCTGGTCTTGAAGTACTGGTAGATAGAACTGTTAGAGAAGTCATGGTTCTGCAGTTCGTAGACTCTATCACCAATATTGGAGATAAGGGCTGTCATCAATGGGACAGCAGAGATAGCCCACACGACAAAGAAACATCGACCTGCTGCGGAAACTGGAGCAATATCACCATAACCAATGGTTAAGAGACAAAGGAAGCAAAAATAAACAGCCTCGAAGTAGGTCCACTCTTCAGTAAGATAGAAGACAAGTGCCCCCAACAACCAAAACAAGAGCCATACTACCAAAGTAACGACTGTATTGACGTTGTTCTGATAAATTCTAGCACGTCGCCTCACAGCTCGCATAAGTTCAAACGATGTTTTGTGACTAACTTGTATTTCACTCTCAATGAGTTTCTTCATGGCCTTCTTCCGGCGCATTTCAATCTGGTTCCATAGTAAGATAGGAGTATTTGAAGAGGCAATCATAGACCGGATCATGGCAATAATAAGACCCATTATGATGAAACCTGTGAAGGAGTAAAGAAGTGTCAGGGCCCTTGCAACATTTGTAACAGGATGAATATCACCAAGACCAATGGTCAAGAGGGATTGGACACAGAAATAGAGGCCATTGGTATAGTTTACACCGGCAATCAAGTGTGCAAATAATGCTGCACCCCAAGAAAACCACACTGCCAGAATAAATGTGTAGACGATGAGACCTCTCTCTGATCGCTCAAGGTTGAAATCTGGTGGGTACTTGCCGAGCAGATATCCACTGAAATTGACCAAACAAGACACCCAACAAAGAAAGTAAAGGACAATTGTTATTACAGCAAACCAGAATCCCTCTGTATAGCTGTATACAGCGGGGTCGTCAGGTCCACCCATGTCTCTCCTACTTGTCAACAGTACCGCTGTCAGAAGTATGGCTGAAGCCACGAAGAAGCCTGAAATGGACAACACTTGAGAGACCTTGTAGTTCAATTTGCGACCAAAGTTCAGTACCACACTGATGTTGGAAATGAGACCGAATGCCAGAGACAAAGCATTGAAGATATAGATGGAATGTGGGTCACGTATGCTCTCGCCATCCTTTGCACGCCAACTCGTCACCAGTGCAGAAATGGAGATCATGTTAGTTAGAGGACACACACAAGCGGTGAGAATGGGGAAGTAGGCAGATGACACAAACCAGAAGGCGAACTCTGCTGTACCCTCTGTTGCTCGGAGATCTTTGACTTTAGTTTTGCTGACCTTCAAAGTCAACTGAGGGATCTCTGCGTACCCC
Source organism: Barnettozyma vustinii (assembly GCA_030569515.1). Taxonomy (NCBI): domain Eukaryota; kingdom Fungi; phylum Ascomycota; class Saccharomycetes; order Phaffomycetales; family Phaffomycetaceae; genus Barnettozyma; species Barnettozyma vustinii. Next base: position 20,968 of record JAJMLD010000029.1, read on the forward strand.
GGATCGAACAACCTGGGTACTTCCCTATCCGCATTCTGATTGTTTGTGTCCTCCACAGGAGGCATTGCGGGGAGCATACTAGTGATAGTGTTCGAGTCTAGCTGGCGGTGACAATGTGTCGTACTATGCTTGTTTTCATTTGTTGTAAATCCCCAAAGTAGTTATCTGCCATTTCATTACGGGTACAATCTCTAGTATCTAACGTAATAACCCACCTTAAACAGTCTATTTGGTTCTTGAACAAAATCTAGAATCTACGTCTAATACCCAATGTCTTTTTCTTCTTCAATGGTTCTTCACTGGAGCTACTTGTTGGTGTCATTCTTGGAGCATTGAACTTCAAACTCGAATTCCTCTTGATTAATAATGGCACTGCCCTTGCAAGCACAGTTTCTGTCTTTGGGGCAAACTTCGGAGTTGGAGGTTTGGTGAAGTCCCTCTCTTGGACTATATATTCAGACCCTTTAACATGAGGCGGGAAAGAATGCACAAGGGAGGTATTTCTTATTTCCGTTGTGAGGAATGTGCCCACACCTATAGAACATGCCGAACCACACCCACCATAAGAAGGTTGGGTGTTAGAAGCACGTCTATCTCTAGCCATATTATGGTAGGAGCTCACAATAACATCAAGGTGGTTAGGAGGAGGGGATGGAACATTGTACAATCGGTAGAGCTTCCTCAGAGATTCAACATCACCAAATGCATTTTGTTGTGCAACTGTTGCCAGCCTGATATCTTGGGTAAGGAATGAGGACTGCTCGCTAGGACCTCTTGGGCCATAGCTGAGGTAGAGCAAATGTTTGGCTCTTGTTGTGGCCACATAGAATACCCTTCTTTCTTCGTTCAGAGCTTGATAACCGACACTCTTAGAAGAGGGAAAAATGCCTTGAATCAAAGAAGGTACAAACACCACGGGCCACTCAAGACCCTTAGCAGCATGAATAGTGGAGATACTAACTCTCTCTGTGGCAGTTTCGTCCTTCGAATCTGCAACCAGGTATAAATCCACAGAGTTGATAAACTTGTCTAAGAATGAGACTTGATCTCGATCCTCCTCACCATCCATGCCTTGGTACTTGTTAAAGCTAGTGTCATCTTCAGTAATGAATTCATTGATGTGGCTTCTAACTTCAGCTATATTCCCGGCTGCCTCGTCATTTTTCTTGGTAATTTCTTCAAAGACATCCAAAGACTTGATCTTATCAAACATCTCCAGAATCACCAACTTATCTTGATCATTCTTGTTGTAGATCTTATACAAGCTGTCAATGTCCTTCATAAACTTAATGATATTACCACCTCCCCTTATGGTGGTCCTTGACCTGTACTCTCCCGTCACGAAGCCACCTAGGGCATCCAAAGGCAAGATACCTTCAGCAAGTTTTTCTTCAAGGAAGGCAGTCAGGCTATCAATACTCTTGGTCCCAAGTCCAGGTGTACATTCACTAACCACTCGAACAATGGCCAAAATGTCATCGTCAAAAGCAAAGAGCCTCAAGAAATCAACAAGAAGGGAGACTTCTTTTCTCTCCCAGAATGCACGTCCTTTCACAATACGGTATGGTATTCTGTGCTTGACAAACCCCTTTTCTATTGTTCGGGACAAGAAAGCAGCTCTGATGAGAACCACAAAGTCAGAGTATTTGTACAAGTTGGGCAATTTCATCAATTGTTTGATCTCTTGGGCAATGGAGTCAGCTTCATGATCGCCAGATAAAGTGTGGAAATAAACTGGATCAAATGAAATATCGGATTGAGATTTCAAGGTACGTGGTGATCGCCCTTCCTCCTGTCTCATTAACTGTTCACTGAATTGCAAAATATGATTAGTAGATCTATAGTTGTCATCAAGAGAAATGATAGAACATCCAGGATACTTCTCTCTCATTAGCTTAAAATTTTCAGAAACTGCATCACGGAAGCTGTATATGGATTGATCAGGGTCGCCAACAATGGTGATGTTGTCCCTTGTATTTGGATTCTGTCTTGCCATACGCCTCATCAGCTCAATTTGGATGGTATTCGTGTCTTGAAATTCATCAATCAAAATATGCTCTATCGAAGTGAGACAGTAGTTCTCCTGAAAAAGCTTGTAGGCAAAGAGCAACAGATCATCAAAATCATTAAGGTTCAGCTCTCGCAATTTATCAGTGTAAGCCTGGTACACACGTAGGAGAATTCTATTGTGCGTATGATCGCTGTTGTAGTCTTCAACAAATATTCCCTTGGACTTCAGTGTCGAGATCTGGGAAGCAACTGTCTTCGCCTCAAATGTTTTGGCACCTTTCTTCTGAGACCCATTGTTGAATACTAGCCTCGTCTCCTGCTCCGTTGGGTGCTCAAGCAATGACAGCAGCTCATCTTCCATCTCCTTTAATATTCTTTTCAAGATCCCGCTGGAATCCCGTTCATTCGCAATCTTCAGGTTCCTTACCCCAATATGGTGTCCAAACTTCCTCAGTATTCTAACGCAGATACTATGGAAAGTCCCAATCAGCAGGTCATCCAGGTTGATACCACTACCACTCATCATCAGGTCCAATCTCTCTTTCATTTCATTAGCGGCTCTCTTGGTGAATGTGGTTACAATGATGTTAGCAGGATCTATGCCTGAGTGGAGGAGAAGATGAGCCACTCTTGAAGTCAGGACTTTGGTTTTACCAGTCCCCGGACCCGCAATCACCTGAAGTTGACCCCTTGCTGAACTTGTAACTGCCTTAAACTGAGAAGGGTTAAGTTCATCTTCAATCTGTCTTAGGATACGTTGACGACCCATGTGTATTCTTTTAAGTGATGGATCAGTTCTTGGTGCTCATGCAAACATTGTTTACCTCAAAAGCACGGTTATGAGCTCTCAATATAGTCATAAGTTGACTACCTGAATAGGAAGTAAAAGTGTTCAGTCGCTACCAAATTGCTTACTTAATCAATAGTTGACTGTCACTGACTGTGACTGGTGCGGAAAAAAGGGGAGGGGGAGATCAACAGGAGTTAGTCCAACTGTTTTTGCACGACTCTATATATAGTATTCAGCACCTCATCTATTGCCCCAGAAAGCCTGTCTCAGCACGTTGTATTCATCAGTTCATTGTTTACTTATGTTTACTTACAATTTCGGGATGCCTCAACTATGTAAATTGTTAGCCGAATGGTGTGTGACTTATCTAACTGGGTTATGATCCTTGTTAGATTTGGTTATCCTTTTTAGGGGATTGTCGCTTAAATGTATGTCTTGCTGATGATGTTACTAATGTGTGGCTAGAGTTCTTCTGAAGGCTATTTTATTCGTACTGAGATGTATATCTCTCCCCCTCTCCACCTCTCTCGTTCTTCCTTTCTCAAGTGCTTCTTTTATACTAGTTCAATTCCTAAAATAGCTCTCGATCATCTGCTGATTGATCATCCGATTCATCACCTCATCTATCATCCAACGTCACCTCATTCAACACGTTATGTCCTTTACCAATATCCAGAATGCTTACGTGATTCCTTTCATAATCTATAATTCCAGAATCCTCACAAACTAACCACAAATGGTTTCGTGGTCTAGTTGGTCATGGCATCTGCTTAACACGCAGAACGTCCCCAGTTCGATCCTGGGCGAAATCATTTACTTTTTCTTTTTTTCGCATTGGATGAACTTAGTTAAGAGTCCAGATAGCAGTGGCTCGGTCAACCTCTGAGAAAGAAAACATAATTTTCTGTAACTAATTGGAACTCTCTTTTTCGGTTCTTTTAAAGACTTGGCATAATGAACTCACAATGACATATTAGTCTCTTTATCTATATACAAATCACAGCTTGATAAAGACCTTCTTGTAATACATCAACCCACCTGCCAGGGCAATCCAAGCTGCATAACCAATCAGGACAAGCATTGAAGCACCAAAAGATGCATCAATCGTGTTAATAGTCATATTCACAAGACCAGTAGAAACATTGGCCAACAGGAACAGAATCATACCGTTTGAATTGATGGAATCCAATGATACCGAAATTTGGTTGGCATAATCTTCACCTGGGCCGCAGAAGAGCTTATCAATCAAAGAATAGAGTAACAGGAAGCCAGTGTTATAGGCACAAACCCAAAGAACATAAGGAAAATTAGCCAGTCTTCTAGAAACATTGAAATCGTGTTCTGATTGAACAAAATGGAAAGCAGATGCGTAAATAACAAACCAAAGTGTTAGTCCAACAAACGGAGTCACAGTGGTTAGTCTGTCACAAGTGCTAAATTTCTGTTTCTTCTGATCCCGAATCTGTGACTTTGTTGATAGCGTGAATAAGTTGTTTTTGGTAGGAATCGATGGTAGAAGATAATAACCTGTTGATTGGCCCGCAAGGAAAATTGAAAAGTAGCCAATTAGAGAGAATATCCCTTCTCTATTGGCGCTAATGATGTCTGTTCTTGGAGCAAGTAATAAGAATGACAGAAAACCCTTTTTATTAACAATCAGCCACTCACATATCAACGAGGCAATAATAGACACGAGGAATCTCGGAATGTAATTGAAGACAGGTTCGATGATAATCGACAATGGACCCACTAGCACCAATGTGATGAAGAAGTTCCAGTGGACTCCATACTCACTGACGTGCTCTTGGTAGTCGAGAGACTTAACAAAAAAAAGTCTCGCAAGGCCCATAGCTAATGGAGTGACCGAACTTGACAGGGATTTCCAAAGCCTTGAAGGATAAGATTGAGTTCTATTGTTGAACTTGTTGGCAATGATTGATCTTGTGGACACAATCCCCATAGAGAAGACAAAGGATCCGACACCAAGATCCATTAAAGATGTGCCCCATGTTTCCACTTTGGCAAATCGTCTTGGGAACACGTTGAAATCAACAGCAAGAATGGCCAACGCAGTGATGATGAGCATACCTCCTCTGTATGCTGTGATGAATGGTTTTCTAGGGAGGAAAGTCTTATCGGATACTTCGGTCTTTGTCTGTGATTTCTTGGGTGGCTTTGTTGAAGGTCTTTTGAACAGAAGTGCAATGGAGACGGCTGGTATGAGCATTGCGGCAGCCAGCAACAAAGTATGCTCGGAATAGAGTGTGATTGAGAGCAGAAGACATACCCAGTTCAGCAGGAAGTCGAGTAGCACACTGAATGGCTCCCATTTGTTGTTGTTCTTGAAGAGCGTCGTTCTTGAATTGACGAGGGACCATGCGAGGTACCCGACTAGGGCAATGGATGTGATGAGATGGATTTCACCAACGTCTCCACCAGAGAGCCCACTCACAAATGCCTCTTTGCGTTCCTTAAGCGAGCTCATTGGTAATTGTTAGAAGAAAGTGCAGTGGAATTTATGTTGGTGTTCTTAACGACTAAAAATCTGGTTTGTCCACACTTTTGGTGGTCCACACTAGTCTAGGTACGGGTCTTACTCGACTTAATTGATAGAAGAACTTGTGATTCGAAGATGTTCTAGCAGTATACAGAAAAACCGAGGTCACAGTGTCAACATTTCAGCCACCCCAATGTTTGATCTCCCATTGACAAGTACACTGTATTCATGTCTGACGCTCCTGGCCCATACACTGAGTTGCTCATCACTTAAACCATTCAAATTCTCTAGAGTCAGTTTTCTTAGTTTGTAGGTCTCTTTCTCTATAACATGATCTCCTTTCAGAAGTTTGTTCATCACTTGGGGCAAATCTGTAAAAAGATAACTGGCCCCATAAGAGTGCTTTGTCAGTATGACCAAAACAGCCACAAGTTCCAGATAAGGCAGTCTCAGTAACGAGCCTGTATCCATACTGTGCTTGATCAGTGCAAATGATTCCTCTGCATTGATTAAGTTTCTATAGGTAGGGACATTGTCTATTGTTAAAGACAAGCTCTTAATCAACTCTGGGTGTTGTTTTGCCAAATAAGTGGGGTTCAACGAGGATAACAATAGTTCATCATTCTTTGCAAGTGTAACATACTTAGTGTCAATCTCTGCAAAAATTTCAGGTGCTGTAAACGATAATGACCTGAAGAATTGAGAGATAGCACTGATGCAGAAGAACTCAATATCTGGAAGAGCCTGTCTCTGAGAATACAGCTCACCAATCTTGAACAGCTGATCCCTGGTACTAACTAAAATCCATTCCTTATCGAGTGACTCACCAGAAACATCAACAAGATCGTTGTAGAACTTGATCAGGTTCAGAGTATACATGACATCCTCTTGAATAAAATCATTGAATGTGTATAGAATTTTTGGGATTTCTTGCTCTTGAACAAATGGCAGTAATTTCACAATAAAATCGAAGAGACGTGTCTTCACCAAAGTATCTGCAGAATTAGCCATACGTTCAAGGCTCAATACGACATGTTCGCTCAGAATGCGTCTGCGTATAAGTGGACTGTGGAGGAACACGCACATAGAGTTCTCAATCTCATTGACAAGTTTCAATGAAGTCACTGGGTTTGATAAAAGAGCAACTGTCAATGGTATAAGCTCTGTGTTTGCTAGGATATCAAGAGGATCTGCCCTTGTTGCCACCTTTAATGCCAGTATTTGAAGGTTCACGTTTGGAGATCTCAAGGCCTCAAGTAGGTATTCAAAGGAAAAGAACGTATAGGTTAGATCTTCGAAGTCCAGCTGAGACACAATGACATCAAGTAACCCAATAACCTGGTCATAATCGATTTCTAACTTCTGATTGTGAAGGATACTGATGACTGCTGTCAGGAGTGATTTGGTGGCTTCTGGGTGCTGTTGTACCACTGCTTTGTCAATTGACACACGGGAGACGAACTGTTCAATCAAGCCTTCATCGAGGGGTATATTGCCCTCATTGACAACGACAAGATGCTGCTCCACAGCACTAAATGACTCTCGTTCTGGGCCCATTTGAGATTAATTTGGGTGGCGTAAAGAGAAACAAAACAAAGAGGAAAAACATATGTCAAAATTATTTCAACAACACCCCTTCCATTTTCCCCTGTATCCAAACTGGGATTCTGACCAAAGCGGCTGGACATGTCATTAAGAGAAGCTGTGACTGAACATCCCCTTTTCACTAAGACTCGCCTATACTCACTCTACTCCGATTTCCGCAAGTTGAAGGAGGCCAACCCTGATGGGTTTGAAGCTAACCTGATCGCTTGGAAGTCCCTGCTGGAAGAGTTCTTCAATAAGTCGCTACTCGCACATTCGTTCGTACTGGATACAGAGGGGTTGTTAGAGAAATTGACGCTGCCTGGCCATGGGAGGCCAATGGCTGTTGATTTTGTGCTTGAAGAACTGATCAAGAGCGGGTACCTCACGCCCCTCCAACAATTCGAGAAAGAACCCATCTATTCTTCTAAATGGGTGAGGCCAGTACTGAGCTGGGCTGTGAACAAATTCATTATGGACACAAGTTACAAGCTAAGTGATAACAAGGCTGGCTTGAAAGTTGATAAACTGGTATCAGTTAAGATACTAGAACAATACACTCTCCAGTTAATGCAGAAGATTGGCCTAGAGAAGGGAAAGATGGGAGCTTCCAAATCAGTATTCTCCCGAAATCACTTTAGAAACTTTATCCAGAGTCTCAATGTAAACCTGAATGGCCACACCACACTGCTAACTGACCTCGATTATGAGGTGCTGCTCATTTATCTTCACAGAGACGCACACAAGATTCAACTTGAGGATGACTTTGTGAAATTGGGAAGCGAAAAAATTACTGAGGAAGACAGAGGAATTTTCCAGCTGAAGTCCACTATTGATGTCTCGCACGAGAAAAGTACTGAGCTGAGTGATAAGATGGACCTTCTAGACTCTAGAATTAAACGAGCATTGAAGGCAAAGAACAGAGAGTTGGCAAAAATTCTGCTCAGATCCAAGAAACTAGCGCAAGAATCCTTGGCCAAACAGCTAGAAGCCGCTAACAAGTTGGAGTCTGTTCTTTATAAAATTGATGAAGCTTCAACCAATATCCAATTGATAAGTGCCTTGCAGACAGGAAGCTCATTGTTGGAGAGCTTGAATGTTCAAATTGGTGGAGCGGAAAGAGTCGAGGATATAATGAACAAGCTTGAGGATGAAAAGATCAAAGCTGATGAGATTTCCAAAGAGATCAGCTCGCTTGGCTCCACAATTATCGATGATGCTGAAATTGATCAGGAATACGAAGAGATGCTGAGAGATGAGAAAGAGAGAGAAGAAACTGCAAAGAAACAAGATCAGGATCTTTCTGAACTGACAGACAAACTTGCTGGTTTAGTGGTTGCCTCTTCTGAGATTAAGGAACCTGAAAAGTCCAAGCAGTTGCTACACAACTAATATGCCATCTTTTACTTGATTATTGTTCTTTAAATACTCTAATGAGCCCCACCGCTAATGTGAAACCCAAAACCATTTCCCAATTTCCAGCAATTCCAAACAAACCTGGTTCATCCATTAGAGTTAACCATCCTAGCTTCGAATCATTAGGGGTGTCATCTATAGGGTTCTGCTCACGAATACCATCTGCTGGAGAATAGTAGAAATCATTCCCAAGCCCTTGTAGGTTTCTATCTTCCTCATTGTATTGAAATCGGCTAGTCTCTGAAATGTTGGAAGAAAGTCTGTTGAAACTCTTAATCAGTCTCTTCTTGAATCTTTCTTCTTGAGGTCTGAAGACAGATATTATTGTTCCCTCTGAATTTGTGAAGTATATATTCCTTTTGTTCTTGAGTTTGGTTGAGGATCTGAACTGTGGTATTGAACCAACATGCGATTCTCTGTTTGTGAAATCTATGAGCTGGTATCGAATGGGACTTACTTTCGCTTCGGAGTTAGTGGATGCATCGTCTGACCACTGGATCTTTTGTTCAAAGCCCTTGACGAACTGGCTCTGAGGAGAAGCTTCAGCTTTGATAGTACCACCTTCACTGTCTTTACTGAATTGACATAATGTTTCGAGGTAGATTTCTCTCCTACCGTTAGACATCTGGAAAGATACAGTCATGAACACTTTATCATTTAGTTGATCCCTGAATATGAACTTGGGCTCATTGATTCTCTGAGAATTGGCCTTTTTCAGAGAGTTATAAGGATGTTGGATCTCAACATGAATGCCTGGTGCATTGCGGCAATACAAGTGTTTGTAATCTGGGTTGGTGGTGAGGTAGAGGTTATGGTTTCCAAGCTCCAGGATATGATACTTCCAGAAGTCTTGATTTCTTAGTTCACTCGCTTCAGCAGATGATATTCTCCTAGAGCGGTATAAAGGGTTCAGTTTCTTCAACTCTTGAAGATTGAGAGAGTGCCTCCGTGAATGCGATAATGATCCATCTGCTGCATATGAAGGAGTGGGTGATGATGCTTGGAGGCTCATGAAGGAGGTAGAGCTTCTTGAGGAAATACTTCTAGCAAGTTCAGTCTGATCAATAGGAGACAATGGTTGTAGGTTGGGATTGCATTCGCGAACCGCAACTATCTCATGGCTAAATATGTCGTTTTCAGTATTCTTTGGAGGAGTGACAGCATTATCGTATCGTTGCTGTGGAGGCTTGCGCACATAACTGGCAGTTCGAGAGACATGAGCCATACTGGACGCAAGCACATCATCTGAAAGGTGTCATGAGTCTTTTGTTGTTGAAGTAAGAAAGGGAGATGTAGGGCTGCGCAGTTGTGCCTTGGTTCGAACCCTGCTAGTTGCTTTTATTTGAACCGGATCTGGAGAATTCAAAACAAGAGTTTATAAACATGACAACCAGAAAAATGACTTGCATCTAAAACAACAAAAGAGACGTATTCAATTCGCTGGGAAATTCAATCACTTCCTCCTCTAAACCCAAGTGGCTCATAGAAACAAACCACACTAATGAGTTTCAGACTCTCCCAACTTGATCCCCTTCCCAAAATCCCACACATTCACAATCTCCAGACAATCGGACAAGGTGCATTTGCTGTGTGAGTAGTTCGCTATAGCAAGTCAATTGATAATACTAACTCCCAAACCCAGTGTCAAGGCGGCTTACCATGAAAAGAATAAAAGTGAGCTCTTTGCTATCAAATACATCCATGTGGGAATCTGTCGGAAGAATGGACAATCTGAAGATGAAATAGGCAAGGAGGTTCACATTCATAAGGCCTGCTCCAAACACCCGAATATCATATCTTTCCTCTTTGTGCTTGGGACTCCTGTATGGGTCTGTGTTGGGCTTGAACTTGCTACCGGTGGTGATCTGTTTGACAAGATTGAGCCTGATGTAGGTTTAGATGAAGAGCTTACTCATTTCTACTTTAAGCAATTGATAAATGCAGTCGATTATGCCCATATGATGGGAGTTGCACATAGGGACATCAAACCGGAGAATATCTTGTTGGATAGTAGAGGTAATTTGAAGCTTGCAGACTTTGGACTTGCGACTGTCTTCAAAAGGAACAACGGCAACAAGAGATTGTGTACCACCCCTTGTGGTTCACCGCCATATGTGGCTCCAGAGATCGCTTCACCAAAAGGGTACGATCCTGAGTATACTGATGTCTGGTCTTGTGGTATTGTCCTATTTGTTATTGCATCTGGACAGCTTCCCTGGGAGGAACCCACAGACCGAGACCCAGATTTTAGAGATTTCCTACAGCATGAAGGGAAAGTCTCAAGTGATGGTTGGAATAAATTGCCATTCGAACTTCTTGCATTTCTGAGGTTCATGCTAAAGATATCAGTCAGTGAAAGACCAAGTATTTCCAAAATTAGATCGCATGTGTGGGTTAACAGGTCGAACAAGTTATCCACCGATGATGGTTTGGTTAAGGATACCCTTGCACTAACCAGAAGATTATTAAGCAAACTGCACATTGGCCTGACAGATGAACAATTTGAAGAGGACAAAAGCTCACAAGTGAGGTATGAATCAGTTAATGATTACTTCACCACCTCTCAACCCGTTGCTGACATAGCTGCCATGATTGATGATGGTGAAGGTGAAGCTTTTGGTGGATTTGCTGCAACCCAGCAAGTTTTCACTGAACATAACAGATATATCTTGGACGAGAAGATAAGCTCTGAGAGACAGACAATAATAGAAATTGTCTCAAAGGATCCTGCTGCAATTCAATTCTCAAAGAACAAACCATCTGATCTCGGCTCCTTGAACCTGGGTATTGCCAAAAGATTAACTAGGTTTTTCTCAGTGTTACCAGTGGAAACACTGATACCAATCCTCACATCTTCATTGAATAGAGTTGGTGTCTCTACAATTGACTTTGAAGAAATTCATGTGACTGAAGCTTCACTTCAGCAAAGAGGCGTTCACATCTTGGTTCATACCACTGACCGTAAAAGGATGGTGTTGAGAGGTCAGATCAAAATCTCCAGAGTTAAGAATTTGACATTGAAACAGGTAGAGTTTATAAAAACTCGTGGTGATCCACTAGAATGGCGTCGTTTCTTCAAAAGAATCACTGTTCTGAGCAGAGATGCAGTTTACATCGAGGAATAAATGTACCTCAGTGTGAGGGGGGGGGGGTAGTTTCGCGAATTCGTAGCAATTTATCAACCTACTTCACAAGGGAAATTATCAAGAAAAGATCCGACATTCGACGAGCATCATGTCTGTCTTTAATGAAGTGTTTATCAGATCTGTCGAGACTGCTGTCGGGCAGTCTATGGGACAGTGCAGACCTCTTATAGTCTGCATCACGCCAACGGAGGATGATACTGCATGGATTAATCGGTTGTTGACAGGTGGCATGTTGACACAGATGGCTGAAAAGTCTGTGTGCTTGAGGCTAGTTCAGGGCACACAAGAGTTTTACATGTTTGAGCAATTCTTTGCCAGTGTTGTTGTTCCTAGCTTGTATTGTGTCCGGGGTTCTTCGATTTGCGACGTGCTTCATGGTGGGTTGACTCAAGCAGTCTTTGAAGAGAGAGTTCAAGCAGTGCTAGATTCCAAGACTCACACTGATGCTCAACCGATTCCTGTGATTACTCCTCAAGAAACAACACCTGTTCCACAACAAACACAACAGAGTGATCTTCAGCATCAAGCTCAACCCAGTGCCGTTCAATCTTCACAGCTCGGAAGCAACAACGACACTGTAACTGAACCCCTTTCATCTCCTACTGCCCAACCATTGAAAAACAACACCAACAGCAGCAATAAAACATTCAAGGAGCAGGTTGCGGACGTATCCGCCAGGGTTTACAGGGAGGAACAACTGCGAAAGGCCAAAGCTGCCAGGGAGGAGAAAGAGAGGATTCAGAGGCTTCTTAAGGCTGATAGAGAGGAACGCAAACTCCAGAACAGATTGAAGGACGAGCAAAGAGAGAGACAAAGGCGACTATCTAATGATGAAGATGCCTTCAGTGATGAACATTGCATCGATGAAATTATTTTGGAGAACAAGTCTTTGAGAGATAACATTCATCGCAGAGCACCCTCTACAAGTGGTGATCTTTGTGCATTGTCAGTTAGATTATTGGATGGTTCATCTTTGAAGCACAACTTCCAAACAACGAACACATTGAATGACGTGAGAGAATGGGTTGACGTGAATAGAACTGATGGTGATGAGCCTTATTGTTTTCATAGAACCATCCCAAGGACAACCTTTGGAGTTACTGATGAAGAGAAAACTCTTGAATCTTTAGAGTTGACACCCAGATCAGCCTTGATCTTGAAACCATTTGTCACATACACTAACGCGATGAACACACCTCAAAACCAGAGCAGAGGTGGATTACTTTCCAGGATTTACAATGGCATATCTTCTTACTGGGGAATTAACGAGCAGGCAGAAGTACAAGTAGCACCAACTCAGGCGCTACCAGCATTTGAACCATACAGAGATAATGTCATTACCGCGCCAACCTCTGGGACATCTTCACAATTCGTTTCCCCTCTTCATTCACCAGTCATGCACAACAACAGTGGAGCAAGTCTGGACCTGTCACACCCTTCAGCCTTAAACTTGAACCTCAATGCAAACGATTCGCTAACTCCACAAAGACCACATACTCCTCATGGATCAGTTACTCAAGGGAATAGTGCAGTGAATTCTCCGAGTCTGTCAAGGGTCAACTCGAACCAGGCACGTATCAGAACGTTGAACAGACAAACGCAGGAGGACAGAGCAACCTACAATGGCAACCATGTTAACCTTGAGGATGACTCTTCGAAATAGTAATTTTTGTACACAAAACACAATGATGATTTTTTGGATATCTCTTGTGTATAGGACGTTGTATTTTCACACTTTTACTTCCCAATGAGGAAGTCAAGAATTCTCGTACTTTACTTGGAGAAAAACAGACCTGTACAAAAGACATTCCAAAATGATTCAGATACGATCCAAAACTCTGGCACTAGTCGAGAATCCATGTCGTCTGAGCCTAGCCAACGTGCTCCATCAGGAGCTTCTATTGCATCAATCCAACCATCAACGGTCGGGGTCAGTTCACAGACCGAATCATCCTCATTGAGTGTTCCTGTTCCTAGTAACAACGAGAATATGAGTCCCTCCAATTCTATCAACAACAACATTACCAGTACCATCCCCGAGGAGAATAAAATCATACCGTCATCCTCACCGGAGCTGCTAAATGAAGAGAAGATTATTAAGATTTTGAATTGTGATTCAGGTATTGAGTCTCTTCTAAACAGATTGAAGAAGTCTATTAATACTTGCGATGAGTACGGAAGATACATAAAAAAGCGTGCTATTTTGGAACAAGATCACGAAGAACATTCAAAAAAGATAACCAGACATACCATTGACACTATTAAGAATAGCTCTGCTTTGAAAAATGACTCGTTCATGTTTAGTTTTGACAAGATTTTGAAGCTCGATGAGAGACTGGCTCAACACGAATCATCTTACTCTCAACAGTTATTCCAGATGCATGATGAACTGGCCTCTTTGGGAAACAATATTTCTAGAAACAGGAAATCTATCAAGGAGAACTTCAAGAGAAAAGAGAAGGAAGTTATTGATGCTATTAGTGCTGCTGAAAAGTCCAAATCTAAATATGATTCTTTATGCTCAGAATTGGAGAGAGTCAGAACAACTGATCCTTCGAAGAAAACTTTCACTTTAAAGGGCTCCAAAACTACCAGTGAGCAAGAAGAGATTTTACAGAGAAAGATTGAAGCAGCAGATTCTGAATACAGACAAAGAGTTTCTACTGCTACGGGGTTGCGGAACGTCTTTTTGAACACTTTTAGACCAAGCACTGCCAAACAGTTGAAGGATCTCATTGTGGAGACAGATATCGCCATGAGTGTTCAATTGCAAAGGTACGCAACAAAGACTGAGGATTTGATCTTACAAAAAGGCCTCAGTATTAACCCAATGCCAGGTTCAAACCTACAAAGTGCCAAGTCTATTGCCTCATCTGTGAACAATGAACGTGATCTATATTCTTATTTGCTCAAGAATGTTACACCGAGCAGCATCAATAAGCAATTGATACCTGTTGAGTACAGAAAGCATCCATCCATATCATCATCCTCATCATTCACTTCCAGTCCCATCAGCAAACCAAAGAACCTCAACACAATTAATATTGCAAACAACTCGCTTCCAGCAACCAGAAGAATATCCACTCATAATGAAAGTCCCTTCTTAACATCCACGAAAACAACATCTAACGACCCAGCTCATATGTCCACAGCCTCTTCAGTTGTGTCGTCAGTTCAACTCAACGGACCAAGACCAATCTCTGTGATAAACAACGACAAAGTTCCGCTGCCTCCTGGAACATCATCTGGCTTCAAAACATTTGGTACCCCAATTGGGGACTTGATTGCATTTGAGGGTGAGATGGTACCATCATTGGTAAGACAATGTATCTACGTGGTGGACAAACACGGTTTGGAATTGGAAGGTATCTATCGTACCAGTGGTAACCAGGCGACTGTGAACTCACTCAAAGAGCTTATTGATAAAGATCCAAGCAACATCAAATTGATCCTACCAAACCCTAATGCAATCACTGACAGTGACATTTATGCGGTTGCTTCATTGTTAAAGCAGTTTTTCTCCTCATTACCAGAAGCTTTATTGACCAACGACTCGAGCAAGCTGTTCCTTGAATATGCAAAAATCCAGGAACCTGACGTCCGTTTGAAGAAGATTCATCAGGTCGTATACGAGTTGCCGGATGGATCCTATTGGACTTTGAGAAGTTTGATATTCCATTTGGCAAAAGTCACTTCGAAGCAGGATGTCAACTTGATGAATTCAAGAAACTTGGGCATCATTTGGGGCCCTACCTTGTTTCCAAAAGAGAACTTCAGCGCTAGCGATATGAACTACCAGGGAAAGGTAATCGAGGAGTTGATTATTCACTCTAGTGACATTTTTGAAGCAGAGTGATTGTGACTTTGGTTCCTTTGTCTATTCCTAACAAAGACTGTACATTCTATATTTTTACGTTTATTTCTGCTCATTTGAACTCAGTTCTTAGTTTAATCGTTGATTCACTCAGGAATATATGCATACCTCGAAGGCCCATCTCTTCTGATATAATCCGTGTGAATCAGAACCTCCACTGCCTTCTTTATCATTTCTCTCTCGACAATAAACCTCTCTAGACACTTTAGCACTAGCTCCTCATGATCAATAAACATCGAATTCTTCAATAACCTCACGATAAACGCTTTCAGAACATCCTCATCAACAAGCTTACTGCTATCACAAGTATCCACAGGAATAAACTGATCTTCATTGTTACCACTAGTAGTTGCACTTGACTTCTGCATTTTGTTCAGTCTTACCCGTAATGGACCCTTGCGCACGTTGAAGCCCTCATTGACAGAGTAGTACCCGTGTGAGTCCTGCACTAACACCTTATACTTGCCCCGGCTTAGGGAGTGTGTGGCACCAGAACAAGTCAGTGCATCAAGACCAGATTTTATATGGATTTCCTCGTACTTCAACTTCTCTGGTTCATTAAAAAGAAGCAGAACGATACCCTGGGCAGTCGATAGTTCCAAAGTCTGGGTGTGGCCATTGGATAGTGTCCATTCAAGAGTCATTGGGCTCTGTGCAGGTGAAAGTTGGAATGGTTTTAGCCTAACTGTATTGGAGTAGTTGGAGAGGTAGAACTTTTCGAAGTCACGGAGTAGATCAGAAAGACCCAATGGAAGTTTCACTTTAGAGATCTGGGTAGGCCATTGGTGAGATTTGAGCATTAGTGGTTCAAAGACGAATGGTGCTGGTAATGCTTGTTGATTGAGGTATTGAGCTTGGAATTCTTTAGCTTTCAAGTGGTCATTAATCATGGAGTTTAACGGTGCAAGGATTTCGGTGTCAATATCAGATTGCATCAAGGTAATAAGTGTCTCTTCAAGATGGATGTTGCGTGTGCTGGCATTGATGAGTCTTTTTGCCAAATCGTTCTTGTAATTTTTAATAAAGTTCTCCTTTGACTTGATCGACTTGATGACCAGCATCACATCTTCCAGTACTTGTTGATCGCGTGTGGTAGCGGTTTCTGAAACAACCTTGAAAAAAGAATCAATGAATTTGAGTAGTTTGGTATTGATGAAGTTTGATTTCACATTATCTGCTGATTCTATAGACTTCTGGAAGGCATCTCGGAGCTTGTATTCAAGATCTTGGTCAGATAGAAGGAACTTAGAAACGAGGATGTTGAACTGTTTCCTGGTTGTGATCAACTTGGATATCAGCTCCTTGTCTTGGAAGTTGGCCGTAATGAACTCTGATATGTACTCAAGTAAATACTCAAACCAGATTTTTCCAAACACTTGTGCTTTCGTTTCATCTTGGTCATCGAACTTAATGAACTTGAAGAGCGAGGAAACCAATTGAAATCGCTTGTTGACAAGTAGGGGCTTAATGAAAATGGAAGAGTCTTCATTGAAGTTGGAAAACAGTAAGTTCTTTACCACAATCCTTTTGAATCTAAAATCGAATTTGGGATCGATTGCAGACCACAGTTGAACTTCATAAATAATCTCGTTATTCATAGTTACAAAAGCCTCATCCTTGTTGTCCTTAGATACCAATTCAACATGGTATTTCTGATAGAATGCCTCTGACTGTTGTTCAATATTATTGATGAGTAAGTCTTCCGGTGTTATAGTTTTGAGCCTGTTGTATGAAGAGGAGATTATTTCCAGTTTGTTGACATCAAGACTGACCCTAGCTTCATTCAAGATGGCAAAGAAGGCACTCAGAATTGCACCACCGACGTCCGGATTTTGGTCATGAAACATGTGACCAATCAAATTCAGCGAATAATCATTGATAGTGCTCTTCGTTGGGTGGTTCAACAAATAGGTTCTGTCCAGATACACATAGAACCTCTGAAGGCCCGAGACTTTCTTGTCAATTGAGCTCATAAAACGAACAAACACTTGGAGTGTTGTCAGGTCATTTTCAGATGAAGAAATATCCAGGATGAATCCATCGAATCTACTCTCGATGAACTTGGTGATTGCGCCATAGAGGAACACTGTGAGTTTAGATTGATATCTGTCCTTGCATAGGAACTCTACCCACTTGTACAGCCTCTGATTAGAGACGGATAGTTCGTTCTTTTCGAGAAGACTGAGTGTTTCCTTCTGTAGTTGAGTATTTGCTTGTAGGAGCTCCGGTGACAGCTCTCGCGGTGCCATGTTTGAGAAGCTGGTACTTATTTCTATTGGGATAGTGATGGGGTAACTGATCAGAGGCGAGTTCGCGACAAAAGATCAGGAAAAAAAAATGAGATGCCAAAACACGTGAAAGTGGTTAAAAACAGACCCAAGATATGTCCGAAGAAGCCAGAGCCCTATCCATTCTCTACAAACGTCGTGGTCACTTCGATGCTCAACGTGACAAATTACTACGGCAATTTCAACAAACTGAAAAGCACAAAGAGCTCCTGGAAACAGTGAAGGGCATTGTATCCGAAATTGTCCACAAGAACCCTGATTTGCTTCTCAAAAACAAGGGCCAAATTGCCGCACTAGTGGAGGGTGTGATTTCGCTTAGAAACACTGATGTGGAGGGTGTCTCTAACGATGTGGATGTCTACGAACTCTTTGAAGAGGAGGTTAAGCAGAGTACCATTGGTTCCGAGGAACTGCGTGAGTCTATCCGTCGGCAATTGGCAATTTTGAAAGAAGAATCCGGCCGTAATGCTTGAGATGATCTTTCGTTACCGCATTGGGAACTCTACCGAATTGGGAAGATATCTCGGGCTTGTCCACCAGGTTTCTGTTATCAGCGAAAAAATAAGTCACAAACTGCTGCTGCAACCACAATAATCTGTCCTAGATATTACACTATAAAAGGACCCTGTTCTGCAGAGATCCAAGCGATTGTTTGAGGGTCCATTCATTAAAACACATTGATCGCATTCTAAGATGAAGTTTGCTACTGCTAGTCTCTTGCCGTTGGCTTCTGCCCTTGTTATCCCTTACTTTGACCTGGATGTCCAACAGGTCCTGCAAGATACATTCAATTCACTGCAACAACCGGCTGCCGAGTACATCGCCCCAGCTGCCAACCCTACCTCACCGGCCTACGAGGACTTACCTCTTGTTGATTCTGAATCGTTGCAAGAGTTGATCACTTTGGAGGCTTTGAATGCAAGTGCTATTCATTTGTATAAGATTGCCAATGCTTCTTTTGGCCAATTTGACCATCCAACCAGAGTCATTAACTCTCCAGGCCACTGGAAGACCCTTGGCTGGATCATTGATACTTTGAAGGACTTTAAGGATTACTACACTTATGAGACTCAAGAGTTCAAGGCTTTGGATGGTAAGGTTTTCAATGCCTCCTTAAGCATTAACAGTGTTGATGCTGAGCTCAAGCCTTTCCAATTGACCCCAGCTGTACGTGCTTACGGTAGCTCCGTCTTTATTGCTGCTAACCTAGGGTGTAGCTTGACTGATTATGCTGGTATTGGCCCGTACTCTGTTGCCTTGGTGAAAAGAGGTATTTGTCCATTTGGGGAGAAGTCTTCTCTTGCTGGTGCTGCTGGTGCCAAGGGTGTTATCATTTATGAAGAGGGCGTTGAGGAGATCATAAGTGGCACTCTTGGGGAACCAACTCTAACTACTGTGGGAACTGTTGGTGTCCCTTTCAGTGTTGCCTCTAAGATCCTGGAATTGAGTGCAGGTGCTTTGCCATTGAAGATTGACTTGGTTGTTGACGCATATGTTGGTTACGTGAAGACCAAGAACATCATTGCTGAAACCATCCATGGTGACCATGACAATGTCGTCGCCTTGGGTGCTCACTCCGATTCCGTTGTTGCTGGTCCAGGTATCAATGATGATGGTTCTGGTACCATTTCTCTCTTGGAGGTTGCTAAACAATTGACAAACTTTAAGGTCAACAATGCGGTCAGATTTGCCTGGTGGTCGGCTGAGGAAGAGGGTTTGTTGGGTTCCAACTTCTATGTCAACAATTTGACTGCTGCTGAAAATGCTCAAATCAGATTGTTTATGGACTATGATATGATGGCCTCTCCAAACTACGAGTACCAAGTTTACAATGGTTCCAACGAGCTGAATCCAAACGGTTCTGAAGAAATCAAGAACTTGTACATTGACTACTATGAGTCCAAGGGCTTGGACTGGACTTTGATTCCATTTGACGGTAGATCAGACTATGTTGGTTTTATTGAGAATGGTATTCCAGGTGGTGGTGTCGCTGCAGGTGCCGAGGGTTTGAACTCACAAAACGGCCAGGTGTTGGACGAGTGTTACCACCAGTTGTGTGACGACTTGAACAACTTGGCTTGGGATGCGTTTTTGGTGAACACCCAATTGATTGCTCACAGTGTTGCCACTTATGGTGCCAGTTTGGACGGTTTTCCATTGCGTAATGTGAATGTCACTGCCTTGAGCAACGACTTTGTCTACAGAGGTGACTTCTTGGTGTACTAGATTTAGAATTGACAGATAAATGATTGATTTTCTTTCCCTCAATGTGTAGCTAGTTGCAGAATAGGAAGATTCTGTTTCCTTCTTGGCCTCAAGGATGTCCCATGTGCCATCAGTTGTCGATGTGCACTTTGTCACTCAGATGCTTATCAGCTTACAATGCAGGTTCATGCGTGTGAACAAGAGTGGCTGCATTCCTGGAGAATCCACACATAATTCAAGTTAATCTATGCGAGAGCTGGCTGCTGTAGATATTCTTTTCACATTGAGAAATACTTAATACACAGTAGCTAGTCCATTTTCTATGTATGCTGACTACAATTTTGGAGTAAGGATGTGTTATATGCATGAATCATCTACAATCTGTACTAGATGCATGTGTGCTGGATCAAAAGCTCCATGGGTGGGCGAAAAAAAAAAAAAAAGCAACCAGAACGAACTATTTGACAACATGGCAAACGAAAAGTTCATCAACGAAAGTAATGAGCACTGCTTTATTGCCCAGTAACAACGGGGACCTGGTCTTCACTCCACCAACACCTCGACAGATCCTACGTGTCTGTCTTAACCTCAAGCATCTCATTGACAAGACTATCCCTGTCCAGTTTGAAGAGACCCAAGTTCTTTCCCCAGATTCACGAATTCTCAATTCCCGTGTCGTCCAACTGGCATTAGAGGCAGCTGGTGGGCAGGGAAATGGACTTAAGGGCTCAAGCTCAAGAAATTACCGCGCGTGTCTGGTCTTTGCCCTTTTGAAAGTGGGCGGATGGTATGCTACTTTAGCAGACCTGGAGTTACACGATTCTGAACTGTATGCTCTTCGCTCAGCAGCAGCTCTCCACCTTGCCAAGCTGATAATCGAAGAGGAAACAGATGATGCATACCTATTCATCCAGATGCTCTGTCAGCGCTATGTCATTAACGAGAACACAGTGGACAGCGAGCCAGTGAGTGCAGTTGAACTAGCTGTGGACATGCATGCGACTTCTGTGATTGGATCTTCTGGATACCAGCGCTGTATGAAGTGGCTTTGGCGTGGGTGGATTGTCCAAAGTGACCGAGATCCAAGAGAGTATGTTCTGTACGGTGATGTGGCAAAAGTGCAAGCCTCAACACATTTTTCACCAGACAGAATCAAGACGCCTTTGTACCAAAACATGCTCGAGATTGCCTTTTCAGTCGTGTATCTTGCTCTATACACCCTGGTGATTAATCAAAGTGAGAGAGGTGTTGTTCCATTGGATTTATTTGAGATTTTGTTCTATGTCTTCACTGTGGGCTTTGTGTGGGATGAGATTGTGAAGTTGTACCACATTGGCTACAA
Source organism: Barnettozyma vustinii (assembly GCA_030569515.1). NCBI lineage: Eukaryota > Fungi > Ascomycota > Saccharomycetes > Phaffomycetales > Phaffomycetaceae > Barnettozyma > Barnettozyma vustinii. The sequence goes on from JAJMLD010000029.1 coordinate 42,120, forward strand.
CTATCTCAGCTTCTGGAGTGTGTTCAACGATACCATGTATGTCGTCATTCTGAGCTCAATGGCTTTGAGATTTCTCAGTTTGTCACAGCCAAGGGACTCAGATTCTGCGACCAAGCTCGATGTTGCTTCGTTTAGGATCTTTGCATGCGTTGCGCCGCTCATGTGGTCCAGATTACTACTATATTTGGACTCTCAACGCTTTGTCGGTGCAATGATTGTCGTTGTGAAGCTCATGATGAAGGAATCCATTGTGTTTTTTGTATTGCTTGCCATCGTGATATTAGGGTTTGTTCAAGGGTTCTTGGGTCTCGACAATGCTGATGGTAGAAGAGACGCCACATCCTTGATTCTTTCGAATCTTGCAAGAACAGTTCTTGGTGGCGGCAGTTTTGATGCCTTTGAGAGATTTGCACCTCCTTATGCTGACATATTGTACTACTGTTACAGCTTTTTGGTGAGTGTAATCCTCCTCAACATTTTGATCGCCCTTTATGCCTCGGCATATGACAAAATTGTGTCCAATTCGGCAGACGAATACATGGCACTTCTAGCTGGGAAGACGTTGAGGTACATTCGTGCACCTGACTCTATGGTTTATGTTCCACCATTGAACCTCATTGAGTTGATTATCTCACCTTTGAGCTGGATCGTTAATAAGAGAACTTATCAGAGGGTCAGCTATTGGGTCATGGTGACTATCTACTTCCCTTTCTTATGCTACATCTCCATCAGGGAGACGAGAGACTCCCGCAGAATCAGCTACAATCGTGCTAAAGGTGTCGCTGATGATGCAAATGAGCTTGATAGGGAATGGGACCTCACAGATGGATATCAGGACAGTATTGAGGGCCTATTTGCCTCTGATGGAACCGAGGGTTGGAGTAATCATAATAATGAAGATCTGAAGAAACAGTTGGCTGCTGAGAGGGCTGATCCTGAGTTCAGTGTGAAGAGAGAATGGTTTGATAAGGTGAATAGCACAACTGAACCAATGACTTCGGGCCTTGAGGTTGGTGTTGGCTGGGAACTCTACCCTATCTACAAGAAGATTGATGATCTGACAAAGATAATGGAGTCTGTCTTGAAGGAGAGTGAAGGGTTGAAGAAGGAACTGGCAGATATGGGAGCTGCAAAATCTGATACTAGTTGAAGAGTACAAAGTCAATTGAATCGAACATGATGTAAGAAATAGCATATGACACAGTATGTGAGGAACAATCATGGTGTAAATAAGAAAGCCTTCGACTTGATCTATCTTAAAGTTGTCCAACTGAAAGATATCCTGTTGTACAAAGTGCTTACGAAACCAGACAGACCAGCTGACAAGTTAGAACTCAGCCTTGAGCTCATCCTCCAACTCAAAGACAGTCTTAGCGATCTTCTCAACGGCCTCATCGACTTCCTCCTTACTGATGGAGAAAGCTGGAGAGAAAAGAACGTGCTCACCAATCGTACCGTCAACGGTACCAGTACCACCTAGAGCGAACACGCCGTTCTTGTACAACTTGGAAGTGAACTTGCCCAAGTATCCCAATTCAGCTGGGAATGGCTCCTTGGTCTCCTTGTTCTTGACAAATTCAATAGCCCAGAATCCACCACCACCTCTAACGTCCCCAATACTCTTGGAATCAGCAAGTTTCTCCTTCAATTGTTGACCAAGGTAGTCACCAACAGTCTTGATATTGGCAATCATACCTTCTCTCTTGACCTTCTCTTGAACAGCAAGGGCAACTTGACAGCTGAAGGCGTGGGAGTGGTAGGTTTGAGCACCAGAAATGGAGGCACCCTTGTCCCTGAAAACCTTCATGACCTGTGGAGAGACCAAGATACTGGCGATAGTGACGTAACCAGCACCTAAAGTCTTACCATTGGTTTGAATGTCTGGACCTGGACCAGTCATGTACTGCTCCCAGGCGTGGAAAGAACCCATACGGCCCAATCCACACATGACTTCGTCAAGGTAGAATAGAGCACCGTACTTATGGCAAATGTCACGAACACCATCCAAGTAACCTGGAATAGGAGTTTGACAACCAAAGGTGGAACCAGTCACAGTCTCTGCGATAAAGGCAGCAATTGTGTCTGGACCTTCAGCAATGAAGAGGTCCTCAATTTCTTGAAGCAAACGGTCCTTGTACTCCTTCAAGGATTCATCCTCGCCTTTAAGTCTGTATGGGTATAGTGCAGAAACCTTTGGTGTGATTGCCTCTGGAAGTAGGATTTCCTTAAACTCGTACTTTCTGAGGTTGTCACAAATGGATAGAGCCCCAAGAGTGAAACCGTGGTAGGATTGCTTTCTAGAAACGAACTTAACTCTCTTCAAGTCACCAGACTCAATGTGATACTTTCTAACAATCTTTAAAGCATTCTCATTGGCTTCAGAACCAGAACCAGTGAAGGTGGCAGTCTCAAAAGTTCCTGGTGGGGAATTGTCAATGATAAACTTTGCAAGGGCCTCAGACTGCTTGTTACCCATTAGAAGAGGGAAGTTATAGACACACTCCTTTGCGGCAATGGCCATCTTCTCAGCAATCTCATCATCACCGTGACCAACAGAGGAGACAGCAGCACCAGAGTTGGCGTCAATGAGTTCCCTCTTCTCACCAGATTCAGGGTCTAGGACAGTGATGCGGACACCCTTACCGCTGAGAGCAAGTGGAAGTGGCTTGATAGCGGTTTGAAGGATCTTGGAGTTAGTGTCAGAAGTCATTGTAGCTTGCGGTTATAGCTAGAGAAACATTTAGTAAAGAAATTAATTCATTGAATATTCATCCTTTGTGTCAGTTAAATAGCCGACCTGGGCAGATAAGCGGTGTTGGCCTCCCGTGGAAATGGGGAAGAGGGAAGATCCCCCCCCATCGAGGGAAAGTCACAGCGCGCATTTGGCATGGATGCCGTTTTGCCAGTATTGCGCGCGGCTATCAAGGAGAAGGCCTGAACGACAATCGCTGTCACCTGTGAATGTAATTGCTGGATTTCATGGCTATTTTGGTTATACCGCGCCGAAACCGCTGAAAGTATGTGTTGTGTTGTGGTTAGGAGAGTGTTGCTATATTGCGAGGGCATTTCACGTGCTGATAAGACAATTCCGACCATAGTATGATAGTACATCTGAGGCCCCGTGTTGTAACTTGGTGTCATTTTGGAGCATCAAGTTGGCTATATCTCTTATTGTTGACGTTAAGTCGCGATTCGCTTTTATATATTACTTTTCTTATGCAAGTTCCAATTCGATGTCAAATTTTGATTATTGTGTAAATAGCACACTGCATGCATAGATATCTACAAGCTGTCCCATCCAACAATTTATTATACGTCTAAAGTTTTACCTGGAACAAAATTGCAAGCTCATCAGGATTCAGTAGCCAGATGTAAATTCGTATATTGAGTCACGAGTGTCGAGTAATGAAAATATAAAAAAAAAAACTTATCTCAGATCTGTAAACATCAAAATCTTGCACCTGAACAAATTACAGGCCATGAAGTTAGCTAGCTCCAAACAGAATTTGTGAATTCTTTAGCTCGATAAACAAAAAAGGTTAATAAATATTACGTAATCATTACATAAGCATCATCTTATAATAAGGACAACGCATCTGAAACTTGATCAACCCTAGCAGTCCAAGACAAGAATTATAAAAGCCCAGGTACCTGTTCTGGGAATGAAGTTTTCAGTGTGTCTGTTACTACTGAATGCCATTGCAGCCTATGCAGATGGCATCAGCGATGGTCTGGTTGAGCTGGATGCAGTTCAGTCAGCAGAAGGTCCATCTCTGGATCTTTTGAGCCGTTATGACACCCTCATCAAGAAATATCATTCTGACCCTTTGCTCTATAGGGCTTATGAGAAGCTGGGGTTAATACAGCTTTTCTTGAGCAAAGAATCTCAGACTATAGAGAGTTTTGAAAGATCGTTGGAATTGAACCCACAAAACACACCAGTGAAGAAAAATCTGTTTGAGCTGTACTTCAAGTTTGGGTATCAAGATAGATTCAATAGGACTATAGAACAGTTAAAACTCGCAGAAAATGATCCATTGATTAAAGAATTCAAGGAAAAGTTCAAGATGATCGGGACTTTAGTGGAGAAGAATGATCTAGACGCTGCCATCAACCTGTCACAGCACAATTCACAATTGAGAAGCCTGAGAGTGAATCACATCATTGAAAGAATGCCAAAGCAAGATTACACGGCACAGCAGGAACAGTTTTCAAACTTGATTGATGACTACCTCAACTTGATCAAATCTACTTCTTCCTCCAACACATCTGGCTATCTACGCAGTCTTTCGCAGATTTACCTGTTCAACAAACTCGAAATGAAAAATTCAAAAGTTTTACTTAAGAAATGCTTACAGTATGATATTGAAGACAAAACAGCAATCAATGCCTCCAAGTTCCTGAACAAGTATTCATCAATCTTGGAGAAATTGGCTAAGTACAAGACTATTTTCCAGGGTTGGAATGAAAAAGATGACATTGAAGAGCTACAGGATATTGACGAGGAGGATATTTCAGAAATAATTCACGAGTTAAAGGATAAGGATAAGTTCATCAAGATTCGGAAAGTTAATGATAAGTTTGACACAAATTTGGCGTTCTTAAAATCATTGTCGCGTGAGTTCAATGAGCATTTCAAGGTATCCAACAATGTGGTTGATCTGACTATATTGAATCTTGAGCTTCTCCGCAGTTTGAAAAACAAGAAGTTGTTCAAAGCTCTATCCGAACAACTGATCAAAGCAGATAAATCACAGGAAAATTCACTGCCCATTCTAATCCATAGAGTTGACGAGGCACTCAAGAGCAATGACTATGGAAAAGCCCAACAACTTTTGAGCCATGCCACCAAAAACATGAAGAAGTCCAAACTCATGAAACAAAGACTTGATAAGCTATATACATACCAAAGAAAGCAACAAGAGCACCAACAGCATCAGCATCAACAACACCAACAGCAGTTCCAGCAACAACAGGCTAGACAGCAGGGTCCTCCAAAGAATGACTATTACAAGATTTTAGGTGTGCCAAAGTCAGCGTCACAAACTGAAATTAGAAAGGCCTATAGAGAGATGACCAAACAGTACCACCCTGACAAGTATAAAGGAGATCTATCAAAGGAGGAGATTGAAAATAAGATGACGCAAATCAATCACGCTTACGAAGTCCTATCTGATGAGAAGACTCGAAAGGATTATGACAATTTTGGTGACGACCCAAATGATGCAGCGAGACAAAATGGCAGAGCAGAGGGTGGAGGTCAACAATTCAGATACCAGGGAAATCCATTCGGTGGACAGGGTGGTCACTTTGGTGGATCCTTTGGCGGCTTTAATTTTGGGGGTAATGGTGGGTTCCAGTACCAAAACGCAAGGGCGAAGCAAGGTAAAAGAGGAGGAGCCAAGAGAGGGTAGATGCGAGATTCACTCATACAAGGAGGGTTAAACACAAGTAAATGTTTATAGTTTCATCAATCATTAAACATGGAACATCTAGTTCCATTTATAGAGCTATTATGCTATGAAATGCAAGTTTTAGGTTTTCTATTCAAAAGAATGGCTTCAGAATTGGATCTTCCTTCAAGTTCTCTTGGACCACATAGTATATTTGCATCAGCAAGTTAGGAAACTTCATGTTGAAGTACTGGTAAAAGCCATCAGGCAACGGCGTCATCTTGACAGACAATTCAGGTGGCATATCGTTGAAATGGTTGTGTTTGTTTCTCAAAGCTCTCAACAAGTCCATCAACTTATAACCCCAGTACTTTCTATACGCACCCAGGTTATCCATAAAGAGTTTATCAAACTTCGCACACCAATCCCCATTAGTGACAACTTCAGCTGCGGCTTCCAACTTCTCCAACAGCACACTTGGTGGGTTTCTTGGTTCTACTTCAAATCGATCGCTCACCTTCAACAAAAATTCCAGCTTCTTGGCATTAGACCAGAAGAAAGGATGTTTGAGAACTTGTTCAGTGCTTGGCCTGGCCTTTGGATTTCTAGAGATCATCTTGGTTATGAGATCCTTGGCCTCCTCGACATTCTCAGGGAGAATGTCTAATTGACTCAGAGAATACTGGTTCTTGATAACATTTCCCTCACGTAGATATCTGTCACCAAATGGGTGTGAGCCATTAGTTAAGATGTAGTAAAAGACACATCCCAATGAGAAAATGTCAATGGCTCTAGTCAACTTTCTATTGGTCAAGAAGTCAAACGCCAATGCCTCAGATAGCGAGTTGTTGGTTGATGTGCCTAAGGAGTGCTCACTGTTGATTGAATGGTTCAGGCTGGTAATGTTCGAATTCTCGAGCAAGAGTTCAGGAGCCCTCCAACCTGATGTTCCAGCAGCATGTTGGGTGGTGGCTTTGAAGGAACTTTCATCTGCCTCCAGCTTCTTACAAAGACCAAAATCAGAAATCAGGATTCTGACAGGTGAAAACTTGTTGTTATCCCTTGTGTTCAACTTCTTTGGTGGTGCAACAAGAATGTTTTGTGGCTTAATGTCACGATGAACAATCTTCAAGGAGTGCAGATGGTGTAACCCTTTAGCAATTTGTTCCAGCACATTAACGGGGTTCATTAAACTGGACAGTTCCTGATGTTGATATGCCTTTTCAATAACATCCTCCAAACTGGCAGAACATAATTCCAAGGCAATGTAAAGAAATCTGTCATTTGTCTCACTGTAGAAGTATCTTATGACATTTGGATGATCATCACTTTCGGTTAAAAGGTTGATTTCCTGTGAAGCGACATCATAAAAGTCAATCAACATTCTCTTGATGGCAACATCTCTGTTTTGGAAAGTACCTTTAAACACGACAGTGCCATATGAACCATAGCCAAGAACATTCTCTGAAATTGTCAAACCAGTTAATGAAGTCAAAGAAGATGAACTTGGTGGAGTTGATGCGGTCTTAATCAAGAAATCATCTGGATTAGAGAGGGAATTCTGCGGCGAGTGAGTTGATTCAGTAACGTTGTCAGTGCTGTTCTTTCTGGACTTCTTGCCACCTCTAGATCCTCTCTTTCTCTTCTTGACAGTGCCATCGTTGAGCTTCTCTTCTGGCTCAATAATTCTAACCTCCTTCTTGGGTTTCTCGATCTTATCATCTTCAACAGCCGGCTGGGGTGTCTCTTCATCAGTAGGCACAACCTCCTTTTCAGCAAATTTGTCATCAATGGTTTTCTCACCCAGAACATTCCCAGCTTGAGAAAACTCATCCTTATCTTCAATCTGTTCACGCTCCTTCGATTCTGGAACATTCAGTGGAGTTTCATGTCTCTCATCCACCTCCTCAATCTTATTCTCCACAACACCGCTGGAGATCTTCACCTCCACAGGTTCCAACTCCTTTAATTCCAACCCATTCTTCTTCAATAAAGTCTTCAAGGAAGGAATCCATTTCATCTTGACAGCAACATATCCAATAAGACCCAAGACCACCAACATCATGACATTCTCAAAACATCTCAACAAAAACTTACCAACCACAGTATTAAGGAACCCGGGTGCCGAATGAATCGTGGAGGGAGAGTATGGTTCTGATGGCAAACCTAGACGAGGTCCTAGTCTGGGCTTATAATGGGCGTACGGCTTGTACCCTGGCCCCATGGAATCGGGGGTGTCATCCTGAGGTTGTAGTTGGATTGGACTGGCCTCGATGAGTTGGTCGTTGGATGGGAAGTTCGTGGGATATCCCAATGATGCCTTTGTTGGGTAGTTCGGTCCATCAGTATCAGGTAATGGATGCACACCAACAATAACCTTGTGGAGTTCTTCGTTGGATAGAACATAATTGGCAGCTGATCTGTAGCGTTCACTTAAGGAGTAACGTGATGTTGGAGCAGATTGAACCAATGATGGGTAGAAGTCACTGGACATGGCGAACCAAGAGCCCTGAGATGTAGTGTCGAGATAAGTCCCTTTGTTTGCATACTCGTTGAAACCTTGAGGGGCCTTCAATGGATGTGGAATAGTGACAAATGAACCTCCATGATGGTTCAAGTCCTTGAGAACGTCAAAGACGTTGACAATTGTGTCTGGAAGTTGACTCACCCATTTAGCGATCTTGGTGTTCATGTCAATTGCTAGGATGGTTGAATCGTGGAAGGGCGCAATGTAGGTTCCATCTAGAGGATACTTGTTTTGGTCAACAAGATCGTTATCCATTGTGTTTGGACCCCATGTCGAGTACGTGACATTCCACGACATATCATTCCTTGAGTGGATGGTGAGTTCATAGGTGGTTTTCCCAATCAACACGACATTGGAGTCTGATGCACAATTGGCTGGGTCTCCTTGACAACTGGAGCCATATGATTGAACAATCTCACCAGAAATGAGGTCGATTGTATAAAGCGAGGATTTCCTTACACCGGTATAGATCTTGTCGTCGCTTCCAAGAGCAAATGGACTTTGTAATACCAGTGTACTGATGGAAACTGGGAGCTTGCTCAATCCAAGCTTCTTTGTGAAGAAATATAGGTTACCATCTGCATATGGCTCAACCATCCAAATCATATTGTCATTGGATGATTCATCGTCACTAGAGGTTTGGTCATGGAGTGAAAAGTTGGAAGATATCTGCACCAGTGGACCATCTCCTTCTATGGACCACAACTTCTCACCAGTGTCTCTGTTGAGTGCGTGAAGACCGCCCTGAATATCTGATGCCAAAAGGAGGTTTGTGATCTTGTAGTTCTGAATTGGCCGCTGCCTTATGTAGCCTTCGGATGCAGAAAGCCTCACCTCCTCAGTGGCGAGTGTCCTCAGTGTGTTTTCATTGTCCTTTGGAATGAGCTGCACTGGACTTGCCTTATGAAGTCTGTTCGTTGTCACTGCGATGGCACACACCGCTATGAGAACACTCAGCAGACGAAAAAAGTGCTGTAAACGCATCGGGGTTCTTTTTTCTGTTTGACTTGTGCAGTTGGAAGAGGAGGCTGTGGTACGATTCGAGCTTTTGCTTAATCAGTGAATTGACTAAAGCTGGTAACAAATAAAAAGTGAAAGACGATGTTGTTTTGGGGGATGATGATGATGATGATGATGATGATATCAGTGATGCTGCTGGTTTGAGTAGTTAGCTATAGCTAATTTTTTTCACCAAAAAAAAAAAAAAGTGCTTCTATTCAAATCTCATTAACCATAAGCCATTCAACAGTTTATTTTTTTTTTCTTTTTTTTTTTTAGTTGTCGATGGATGCCAATCAAGGCTTGATTTCCTCTTTGGGACTCAAATCTAGAATAGAATATAGAACGACTGTTTTAATGCAGAAGAAGAAAATCCGTGCACCACCACACCTAAATAGAGATATTTTACGTGTTATTCACTATGTAGTATATTGTGAGTCGTGACATTGTGTAAGCTGAGAATCGAGATACAACACCATTGACAAAATATAGCTCTTTCTGACTCATTTTTGTCAGTTGTCTGGTGCCAGTTTGGCTTTGCCTCCCCACTAATAGCCAATCATGGCCATGTGTTTTGCGATCTTTTCGCTGGTGTAGTGCGGACATTAAGCTGGATGTGCAGTATCTTCTATACAGTTATTGGTCAAACGAGTCCACCTTGCCAAGCAAGAGCCTCATAAACCCAGCCTTGCGTAAACAACTCACAACCTAGAAGTTGTCGCACTGCGTGATTTGTGCTGGCATCGGCCATGACCATCACATCACATCTTGGTTAGCGCAACACTCCGAAGAAGGTATAAAAAAAAAGAGCCATCATCAAGCTTATCACTTTCTCATCGATCCAGACACATCAAACAAAAACAACAACAACAACAACTTACACATAAACACACAATGGCCTGTGAATGTAACTCATGCTCTTCATCTGGTTGCACCTGTGCCCCAGGTGCCTGCTCCTGCTCCGTCTGCAAGTGCGGTAAGCCAGCCCCAGCTCCTGCTACTGCCAACGACGACTGCAAGTGTTCCTCATGCAAGTGTGGAGAAACTTGTGAGTGCTCTTCCAAGGAGTGCAGTTGTAAGAAGAAGTGATCCACTTGTACTCAACATCAACCCACATTTGAGTTCTCTTTTCTTGTTTTATATGGTTATATGCTGATGGAACGCTGTCTAGTTTCTAATTAATTTTTGATCAGGTTGTTTTCTTACATTGATTGTAGAAAGGGAGCTCAACACGGTATATTTCTATAGCTAGATCAATAAACGTAGTCTGTGTGTTTTCTTTCTCATGGATAGGGCGTTCTGCTTGCCCTCACTTGTTGATGTGCAGTGCAGCAATCTTTTGAAGACATTCTTAACTAGACCACCAATTGTGTAGATGAGGCGGAACTAGATGATCATAGATATTCAAGAAGCTTAGACTTATAACTTACAAGACTCAGTTCAGTGCGTTTTATCAGTGGGCATGGGCTTTTGATCCCATAATTTAGAACGTTGATCCCTGTCAGTCTAAGTGAGTGACCAGGACAGTTGACATGAGGTGGGTTTATGAGCCTTCTAACCACGTGATAACGAAACGGTAAGGGCACTGCTTCACGGAAGAATCGACATTGACGGAGTGTACGACAGTCTAGTAGCTTGTCTCCATTGTGCCAGCTTAAATGGGAACCAGTTTATATTATAGGTATCTGATATCATGAATTGCAATTGTTTCTGAGGATCTCTGGACATCTGTCCCCTCGAAGTTTTAAAGCCACCTCTGCCTTCAACTGAGGGTCATTTTTCCCATTAACATACGACTCCACCTTCCTTCTTGACCACAATGTTTCAACTTCAAGTCTTGCCTCATGTGGCTTTAAGCACGTTAGTTTGCTGGACCCATTGTTTTTGAGGCTATCATAATAGCACCATTAAGCAGCTATGAATTTCTTTCTTTTATTTCCTCAGAAATGTTTGAAGAGTCCATTGTCCTCTCCCAAAAGGGTAATAATCAGCTCCATGCATGAATTCTTCCTGGGGCAGCTCATTGTTTCCTTCTTGAGGTTATAAAGAGATGCTAATCTGTATCTTCGAACTTTCAGGTCCCTTCCCAACTCCTGAAACTACAGAGACCCCACCACCATGAGCAACGACTTCTTTGGAGGCACACTGCCTAACAACTTTGACCCTACACACCAGCTTCTTAACTACACCACTGTCGATGGCCCAACTTCTGTCACTTTTCAGGACTTCGATTACTATCTTCATGTGCAAATCAACAACTCCATTATCCTCGGTGTCAGAATCGGTGCTGCGGGTTTGGTCATGTTGGCACTCTTCATTGTCAGTCGTAATAGAAAGACTCCAGTCTTCTTCCTGAACCAGATTTGTTTACTCTTAACTATTATTCATTCAGCACTCTACATCAGTTATCTCTTGAGTGACTTTGCAACATATGCGTTTCAGTTCACAGGATTTCCAGGTGTTATCACCCAGAGAAGTGTTAACATCAGTATTGCAACAAACTTTTTTCAAGTCATGTTGGTCACTTTTGTTGAAACATCACTAGTGTTTCAAGTGCGTACAATGTTCCAGGGTCCAACATCGAGAAATTACGCCTTCTTGTTGACCAGTATTTCCTTGGCTACAGCTTTGAGCTGTGTTGGGTTGTACCTCTACAACTTCATCAAGTCTGCCTCTCTAGCCTTGAGCAGCCCAGTCAGCCTATACTCAAGCCCAGCCCTACTGGCCCAGACAATTCTTTTCTCCTCTTCAGTCAACTTCATGAGCGCTTTGTTGATCGGTAAGTTGATCCTTGCGATTAGATCCAGAAGATACTTGGGTCTGAAGCAGTTCGACGGTTTCCACATTCTCCTGATCATGTCCACACAGTCATTGGTTATCCCATCCGTGATTTTAATTTTAACATATGCAATCGATGGTCTGGAGAGAGTATCCTTGCCATTAGTAGCTCAACTATTGGTTGTTCTGTCATTGCCATTGTCATCCATGTGGGCTGCATCGGCAAATAACTCAGCTGCACCAACCTCGACTGGTTATCATTCTTACCCACCATCTAGTTTCAAGTCTCCAAGTGGAGCTGGATCTTCTTTTTATACTCAGACACTCAGAGCAACGGATGATGAACGTTCTTCTAAGAACCAGTTTGACTACGAGCCTAAAGTTCATGTGGAGGCATTGGCAACACCATCCACTGCAATTGATGAGGAGGCTAAAAAGTACTGGTTGGCAAATAGCGGTCCTGATTTTGATGATGATGAAGGTATCATCCAGAAGACAATTCATGAGATTAGTACCTCTAGTGATGGATCGGTTTAGATGTTCTTATTTCCTTTCTATTTGCTTGGCATACTTCAAAAGTCCGTTAAGCTGGTAATAATGTATTGTTCAGTTGAAAGTTTGGAAATATTGTTATACCGTACTGATCATCTATTCGTTGATATATGTGAGCGTCAAAATATTGAAAGTGCGCTATTGGAAGATCGAGTTACTGAGAGGTACAATCGTTTATATGGACCCTTAGAGGAAGCTAGGATCTATAAGACATGATCTATAGTAGACATGAAAATAGACAAGTTGATTTTTTTGGGGGTGTTCAAGCGTTCCAGAACGTTGATGCAACCAACCAAGCAGAGAACAGATTGAAAATATAGTGGATGTAATACAACGACCGCACACCATAAATGAGACTGAACCAACTGAACCAACCCAAAAGAAACAATGTCACGTACTTCTTGAGCACGACAGTATCAGTCTTGGTATTCTTCAAGTTAGGTGTGAATGAGACGAACATGTCCAAGAACTTGTCCTCATACCTGACATGACTAGATATCAGTAGAATGATAGGAAGAATAGCAAGAATGTTGTGATGGGATGTGAATGGAGTCCGCCAACGGATTGCAACATTGTGGAAGAACACAATCAGGATTGGCATGTTGACTGGTATCATCCAGAGCATCAGTATCAAGATGGAAACATTATAGTTAAAGAAGTTTACCTTAGTTGGATTCTTGAACTTACCATCAGGAAGTTGTTTGTACTGACTGATGATCAGCATCTCTTGGGCCTTCAAGAAAGACTTGATGGTTATGGAGATCTGGGTCATTGTGCAAATTATTACGGCAAATTGGAACGGAACATAGAAGGACACAAATATAGACAAGAGGATAACTCCAAGGATTCTCTTTTTGGACTTGAGATGTTCGCCTTTGGAAACCATACTGATTTTACACTTGACTTGGGAAGCAAATGGCAGAGATGATTGTGCCTTCAAAACCATGAACAGCACAATTCTGACAATTTGGTAAACAGTGTAAACCAAAAGAATGGCAACGAGGTAAAACAATGGAGCAATTATAAACAGAAACTTCTCTTCTACTCCCATCAAGTATGGATTCAAGTGAGTTTCGGGTAGTTTTAAGGGGTTATTCTTTGCAATAGGATCCAAAATGTAAAATACATACTTGAAAATAGGATTTGACGCCAGGATTGACAAAAATGATAATATAGCAAGAATAGAAGGTGTTTTACCGCACAACAGATTGAGTGCCTCTTCAAAATCTGGAAAGTTTCCACTTAGGAAGAGTTCACGGAATTGAATGAACAGGACCATAGTGATAACAAAAATTGGGAAGGAAGCAATGACGAGCCTGTACTTCAAAAGCAGTAGCTTCAAACTGTTGAAAATGTCGATGCTCAACTTAATGGATATTTCCGAATTCACAGGCTTCCAGACTTCAAGATGGAGGTTGTTCTTGGAGACGAAAGGAGTGTATGGAGCAACGCCATGGAAAGACAACAGTTTCGTTTTCTGAAGTTGCAAGTGCCACTTTGATTCAAATGGATCTGAAATGTACTGTCTAATGAATGGTGTGAAATTGGAAGCCTGGGATGGCAATTTGGTGGTTAGTTTATAAACAAGGAGCGACGTCCAGGCATTCTTGATTGACAAGTCTGTGACAAGTGATCCCTGTCCAAGAACAATGTTGACACCAAGTACAAGCTCAAAGATGGAAGAAGTGATATTCCTCGTAGATTTTGAAGAGTAAATGGTAAATGTATCTTTAGGCTCGTGAATAATATACGTGTAGTTCGTTAGTGTGCTAGAATCTAAGGCGATACCATAGAAAGGTGACAATTGACCACTAGATGACGAATCTGAAACTGAATTTGCAGAAGAACATGAATTAGGGAGGATAACAAGTGGTACCTCTAAGCAATTGTATGACTCAGTGTATTTAGATTCGTTTGAAAGTGAGTTACATGCATATGCGGTGCCATTCTCGTTGGTCAACATGGCAAATGACTCATTGATGGGGGCTTTGATGTACTTGCTAGTTTGTGTGCCAATTTCAGATTTTTGTATGCTTAGAGTGGTGTTGGCGAATTGCTGGGAATATGGTTCGAGCCCAGACAGATAAACTCTCTTGAAGGCATTCATTCTTTCTGGAAGAGACCTGGTCTTTGAAGGTGAGGTAACATCAACAACTGCATATAGAGACTTGGAGATCTTCTTTCTCAATTGATCACACCAAACAATTGCCAAATGGTCGATCGGAGTCCAAACCTCAGGAATAGTAGTTGTGTACACGGTAAACCCATTAGACATTGGTAAAATCCCTTGATGGGTTGTGTAGTCTGCAGGAAGGATCTGATCTAGGGCACCACCTGTGATAGACACCAGCGAAACATTCGCCAATCTTTGGTCAGCCAATGTATCAACATCATCAAAATAGGCGGAGCGCCAGAATTTATCAGTGGACGCATAGATACTCATGATGTCACCATCAAATGTGGCTGGAGCTGCAGCATGTGGGGCAGCCAGAGTGAGGATGGTATTAATGGAATCCTCTTTATAATTAGGAAGTGTAGGCATCACTCTGGAGACGATCCCACCCATTGAGTGGCCAATGATTATGACAGACTGTGGCACCACATCATTGTATGTGGCTGAATAGAGTGACAGGATGAAACTGATGGCATCATTGAGGTACTCTGCTTGGTCCAAGAGGGTGCGACCATGGAACGCAGTGAAATCCTCATTAAAATGCGCAGTGAAAACATCGAATTGAATTCCGTCAGCTTCATTGTAAGCCAACTCCGCGGCGATTGAACGAGCCTGCCTGTAGGAACCAGCATTACCGGGCACAAACAGCACGGGCACACCTTGGAGGGAATCAAGATCTGCTTGAGGTGGTTCCTTTTGTTCACGGTAGAGGTACAATTGGTACTTTTTTGCCAGGCGTGAGTGTGTTGAATCCAGTCCAGTCAGCCTCAGATATGATGGATACATGTGGATACCAGTGCAGTGGTTGGTGTCAGCATCGTCAGCGGGCAGATACACAGAACGCTGGAAGGAAAGACCCAGAATGAATGTCAGCAAAAGACCCAACAGGGCTGCCTTGTGGGTGTTTCGCATTGGGCGGCTGCTTGGCTCGTGATTTTGACGGGAGAGTTAGTTAGATGCAATTTGTTCTATTTTTTCTCCGCCAATTGTTTGTTTTGAACGTTTTTTTTCACGCGTTGTACTGCTTGTTTTTGGTGTGAGGCAGTGCTGTGAAGAGGCGCAATGGACACCATCGTGGACCGCGTGGTGAAGCTATGTCCGCAGCTATACTTATCTGGAAACTACAAGGAACTCATTATGGTGACTACCCAGGCAATTACCTACATGGATGCGCTCTCTAACGAGACTGTTGCAGAGATTAGGAAGGATTATGGAATGACACAGAGGCCAGTTTACCACAAGCGAAATGAGAAACTGCACCATCCTCGCTTACCCACTGTGCTTGACTATAGGGCTACCGTCTATGAGAAAACTGGAGAAAGGGAGAAAGCCATCAAAGACGCTCGTCGTGCCATCGACGTAGATCCTTACAGCCCCAAAGGCTACATCAGGCTAGTCAAACTCTACAAACATTTGACGTTACAAAGAGCAGAAGAGGTTGGAAATGCAGGGCTGAGAAGACTGGAACATGGGGTCAAGAAATACAAGGTCCAGATAAACCAGCGAAGTGTCGAGATCTTGCGTAACTTGGTAGGTGAACTAGAGACAATAAGGAAGAGAAAGGCGGCAGAAGAAGAGGAACAGATAAAGAGACCAAAGAAGGCTAAATTGATACCGATACCTTCAGCGACCCCACAAATACAACAACCCCTCCAGGTGGATACAAGGCTTTTGGATATCATCGTTATTTTCCCCTTTGAAATCATCGAGCTCATATTCTTCTATTTATCAACCTCGGAAGCTGTCAAGCTGCTGTCAATTTCACGATCTTGGCACAACACAATATATAACCTCAGCATTTTTTACAAACTCAACATGAGATCGCAGGCCTCCCTACAGGACCTGCAGACTTGTCTCAAGTTGGTAAATGGCAAAAAAATCCAAGAGATCAGTTTCCCATCTATTCGCCGTTCAGATGAGGCCAAAGTCTTGAAGCTTCTGTTAACCAAGTCTGACATTCGAGTGAACAAGAGCTTATCCCTCAACTTGACAGACTTCAGTCTGAAGAAAATTGTTAATCAACTATTAGAAGGCAATAACATCGTTGGACTGCAGAAACTGATACTTTCATGCCCCTATGACTTGAACTTTGAATACAAGTTACTCAGGCAACTACCCAGTCTTCAATCTTTGACTATTATCACATCGGGCTATGTACAATCACAGGCGTCAACTCCTACAATAGTTCCATCTTTGTTCCAAGGCCTTCATACACTACAAATCTATGGTGAAGGGAAGAAGCTTATTCCGTTCCAAAAGCTATTTGAGTGGGATGAAGCTATCTATCCAACCTTGAAGGTTCTGGTTTTCAGAAACTGCAATTTTGAAGTTGTTAACAGTGTTAATCAACATTCTAACTTCCTCAATAAATTCCCCAACTTGGTTCAGCTCAGTTTTGATAACAGCGAGAAGTATTCCTTTGAGCAAGTTCTTACCAACGTGAATGAGTTTCACAATCTCCAGTCTTTCCAACTCAATGAAGTTTCATGTGCAAAGAACAACATATTCACCAACTTTCTGAATAACCAACAGATATTCAGAAACAACATCAAATTCATCTTCAAGAATCTTGTTGTTTTGAACCTTTCTCATTCTTCAATTCAATTCCCTGCACTTTTGAAGATTCTTCAGGTAACCAGCAGTCTACAAAAACTCAACATTGGAAGTTGCCCTAATCTGTACTTCAAACCGGGACCGTTCAGCCAAAGCACTCCACATACCTTCATTTTTGATGATTTTGTGAAGTATGTCTTCAACCTAAGAACCTTGTCACTTAACGAGTCTTTGAATTTCAATGATTTTGCCATCACCGAATTGATCCAAGCGATACACAAATGGGATGGACTCAAATTGATTAAAAACCTTAATCTGAGTAATAACTTGGATATCAGCGGATACAAACTTCTTGATCTAGTCAAACTCAGACCATTGAATGTGCTTGTCATTAACGGCATGGATATCAAGCCGGAGACGATCAGAATGATGCAAAACAGGAGTTATGTGGGCAAGGTCGAATGCAAAGTTAACGTTCAGGGAAGTTATAGAATTTGATTGGTGTTATTGCTTTTTGAAGACGTTGGATTTCAGTGGATTAGATTTGAGTGGATTCGGTTTTGATATTTTGAAAGAGGTACTCTTTGAGTTGAGTGTGGTGGACCTTGACAAGGACTTATTCAATTGGAACTTTACAGGTTTGATGTCACCTCTTTCCTCAACTTCATCCTCTGCTTTTGAAGGTTGCAATTTTTCACTTTCCTTATCCTTCTTCATCTGTCTCTCAAGGAGCCTGCTCGTCAGATCTCCAGCATCTACATCCTCATCTTTCTCCTTTACCTGGTCCGTATTACCGTTGTAGATGATGTCCAAGTTATTCATACTCTCATCTTCATCCTCAGAGTCACCTCTTCGAATATTTATAAGTCCCTGTGAGTGCATATCTCTGATGAACTGACTCAGTGAGCTCCACTTCGTGGAATTCATGTGGATATGCTCTTTGTCACTGATTAGCTCATTGTAAAACCTGTTGGCATTGATGTAATTCTTATGGGAAATTCTTAGCTGAGCTAGGAACTGTGATTGGAACTCTTTACTGTAGTTCTCAACATCCTTATAGGTCAGTGATTGTATCTTGTTGATGTGTGGCTGTGAACGAATGTGTGATTTGAACCCATTTGCATCCCGGCATTGTTTCTCACATGTCTGACAGTAGAACTTCAGTTTTTGGAGCCCCGCTAGTTTGAGCTGCTTCGAGAGGTACTTGGGTGAGTTGAACTCTTTGCTCATGTTGTAATGCTGGTCCCCTGCAACGCTTGGATCAATGACACTTCCTGGATAGAAAGTAGGTCAGATCAAGAATTGAACAATGTTAAATGAATTTTTGATTAGTAACACATTACCTAAGATTCCTTGAAATGATAGGTTTGAAGCATGCAGTCAAGTGACTTCCTTCTTTGCCACCACAGAGGTATACACGAAACTGGCCATGTTCCGGAGTCTATATTCGGCAAAGCTGTCTTCTGTGAGACCTTTCAACGCAGCGTTTAAGCGTTATGCTACATACGTCCGCTTCGCCAATCGGAGTCCCACTTTTGAGCTCACTCCAACCAAGATCAGATACATGGCCGTTGCTGCTGGGGGTTTCAGTGTGTTTTACATCTCCAATCTAAAGGAAGCGCCTGTATCACACAGAAAGAGACTGATCTGGATCAGTGAAGGGCTTGAGAGAAAATTGGGTGACTACTCATACGACCAATTGCTTGGAGAATTCAAAGGGAAGCTTTTACCACATCACCATCCGGTAACCAAGAAGATTGATCACATTTTCAGAAGGATATTGGCTGTCTCCGAACTTGCTGATTCAAACATTGACTGGGAGATAAATGTCATCAATGACCCTAAAGCTCCACCAAATGCATTCGTCCTTCCGAATGGTAAGATTTTTGTCTTTAGCTCGATGATCTCAATTTGTGCTAACGACGATGGGATTGCTACGGTTCTAGGTCATGAGTTTGCACATAAGCTCGCTCGTCATACTGCAGAGCAGATGTCTCGTGCTCCATTCTATCTAGCCGCAGGTTTGCTGTTGAATGGAATCTTTGGCAGTTCAGGGAACTTAAACAGTGTGCTTATCCAAACTCTTTTCAAACTACCAGCATCAAGAGAGATGGAAAGTGAAGCTGACTATATAGGTCTTATGTTAATGTCGAAGGCATGCTTTGAGCCAAGGGAAAGTGTTAATCTATGGCAAAGGATGAAGAATTATGAAAGAAGTCAAGGAGGAGCCCATGTTGCTGAGTTCTTGAGTACACATCCAGGTAACGATACCAGAATCCAGAATTTACAAAATTGGATGGGTGATGCTCTATCTCTGAGAAGTCAAGCATGCTCTGATATGCACAACTTCCTTGACTTTAGACTGATATGAACCACTGTTGTGGGGGTGTATGTGATACTCGGAATTAGGAGCGTACATGTAAAAAATTCTGTAGGAAAAAAAAGAAAAAAAAAAGTGTATGGCTGATGGAGAGGAATAACACCAATTACTCTTACTCGGTACAAGCCCTATTGACAGTAATAGCTATGGAGAAAAAGAAGCCACATTTTAATCCACTTGATATAACGGAGTCTCTAGGATATCAAACTTTCCGTCGTGACTCACGAAAGCCATGGTCAAAAGAGGAAGATCAGCAACTACACGGACTCATACACAAAAATTTATTGAAGATAGGTTTTCAGCAAGGGATCCAAGAGCTGAAAGAAAATGAGGATCTTGTGAATGATGTCAACTGGGAGGAGGTCAGCGACGCGTTGAAGACGAGGAAATCCAGAGACTGCAGAAAGAGATGGGTAAACTCGTTGAATCCCAACTTGAAGAAAGGGAAGTGGACATCACAAGAAGACGAAAAGCTTCTGGAGAGTTTCAAAAAATACGGCTCAAGTTGGCAAAAGATTGCTATGGAGATACCAGGGAGAACTGAAGACCAATGTGCAAAACGATACATTGAGGTTCTGGATCCTAACACCAAGGACAGATTGAGGCCGTGGACTATCGAAGAGGATCTGAGTCTGATCAAAAAGGTGAAGACCTATGGCACTAAGTGGAGAACTATTTCTCTTGAAATGGAAAGCAGACCTAGTTTGACGTGTCGTAATCGTTGGAGAAAGATCGTGACAGATGTCGTTAGAGGGAAGGCTAATGGTGAGATAAAGAAGGAGATCGATTCCATCCAGGGAGGTCTTTCCAAAGTTGAGGAATTGAGTGAAAACTTCCAGACGAGGAAGAAGAAGGATACTGATGCTGGTGGGGGTAACTCCGAAGATATCCTCTCCAACTTCCAGGATGAACCCCTGCAAGCTTCCAAATCAAAACACCTCCAATCACAACACACCAGATATTCCCCATTTCCACAGGCTCTCACATCTATCGACTCACCAAGCTATGCTGGGCCAACTTCACACATGAATGAGGATTCACCGAAGCCAACATCTATTGAGATGGACTGGAAGTACACTTTAAAAGATACTTCTGGTTTGACATTGTCTAATGGTAATATCAATTCAGATGAGCTTGCCAAACAACTTATCGAGAAGGCCAAAAAATATGATCTTAAAATCTCTATTCATCAACACATTCACCATCATTATGGATCTGCTAACCAGAGCCAAGGACCCAAGGTTCAGAGCCCAGGAGATTCCTCTAGCAATGTGAGTGGAAATAACACAGCAGGAAATGAAGATTTGGCATACAGATATTCACATTTCAATTACCTTCCACCCATGGCACAACCACAGCTACAAAGCTCGAACCTGATTTCAAGAGAAAATGATTTAACTAGATTGCTCAACCCATCATCCCATCAGGCCCAACAACAGAATGGTCATCAAAAGCAAAGGTTTGATAACGGAAATCCTAAGAGAAGGCTTTCTAACGACAGTAACAATCATCGAGGCGCCCACAACAAACATCGTCATTTGGAAGATACCCTGGGATATGAGGAGCTTGAGGATGAGCTTGATTTCTGGGAAACGATGAGAAGTCTATCCCATTTCAACACCAATAACCCAATTCCAGGGGCTTCAAAGTCGATTAAGAAAAAGGCCAACGCAGTTAATGGCGACGAGAACGATAGTGATAATAATGTGGGTTTGTATTATGGAATGGAAGAGACAGTGGATACCGACCTGGGCTTTCCTGGTCCTGTTCTGCCGTTCAATCCCTCCTGATGTAAAGGATGTAATACACAGTCAAGTAATGATAATAAATAAATATATACATATATGCATCTCATATCAAACAGTAGCAGTAATCATAAAACCAAACAAACCCATGAACCCACGCAATTAATTCCCATTGTCACTCCCTACTCTCATCTTCTTGTGAAATAGCCAGAAGAATTCATCAACCCAACAGTGCTATCATATGTAGACTCTCCGAGATCAAGATATTTCTGTACATAAGGTTGAAGATCCTTACCAACAATATCTTGCTTCAGAGTGAGGCCAGAATTACGCTTGATACCAGCAAGTGCTGTGGAGACAATCACAAGGTCGATCGACAGGTGGACAGCTTTACCGATCTGGATGTAGGCTTGTTAGTACTTTTGTATCAGGTCATCTACATGGTAGATAAACTCACAAATGTCATTTGAGTGCGGGCTCGTGTGGAAGTTTGGGAGGCAAAACATCGATTGATCCAGGTTCTACGATAGCTTCATGATCACTGCTCCGGGTAATTCTAAAATACCGAAATATGGTGTCTGGGTTAAAATTGCCGCCTATTGTTAAAGGAAAGTTTTAACCTCTGGGTTCAAGATTAATTAGAGCTAACTTCTTCCCAACCACTATGCTCACATTGAGAAACTCACTTAGACTTGCAGTCGCCCCTAGATGGGCGCCACTCAGAAGTTTAGGGTTCAGTGCGCTCCGTTTACAGTCCACTTCTGCATCCACTACCGCACGAATTGGTCAGAAGCCAATGACCGTGGACAGAGAGCTGCCTGATCCGCTCAAGGACCGTAATCGTAACCGTGTCCAGTTTGTTGCTTTCTGGATTCTCATGGGTGTGTCCGCAGTTCTAATCTTCAATTATGAGAAGACCACCTCTCCTATTGTGACAACAACACTCCATTTCCTCAGAAGATCGCAAACCATCAGAGAAGTTCTGGGTGACAAGATTGACTTCAGCTCCATGTTCCCTTGGATCAGTGGTGAGTTGAATCAAGTCAAGGGTGTGGTGAACATTACATTTGAAGTCAAGGGTACTAAAAAGAGTGGCATTGTCAGATTAGTTGCCGATAGGGAGAATAAGAACCAAGATTTCTTGATTCATGAGTGGAGTTTGACTGTCGATGGTGTCCAGTATGACTTGTTTGAGGATAAGACTGTGGATTTTGGTGTTTGAGTGGGCTTTATAGGAACTTGTGCATGTACATAACGAATACAAGAATGAACTACAACCGAAGCCCGAAAAACCAGTATCATCTACAAACAGCATTTTCAAAATCGAGCATAAATCAAATTCATATAGATACATGCAAAGTGTCATTGGATGGTGTCTTATACCTGGTTTGGTTTTGGTCTCAGACTTTCGATATATTCTCGTTTACTCTCAGTGTAATTTGTAAACTCATTCTCGTACTGGTCTTCCTCCTGGATTTCATGATCATTTGCAAGATCATAGTTATTCTTCAGGACATAGTCTACCTCATCAAGATTTCCACTGACACTTGAAGACCTGCTGAACTGTGGTCTCTTGTTGAAAGATGGTGTAGGTTGTTGAAGAGTTCTAGCCAAGTCTACCGAGCTGTTATCAGTCAATGAGCTGGAACCCTTCAACACCTTGGTTGGAGTATCAGGTCCTTCCATAAAAGGAACAACGTCAGAATAGAAGAAATCTGTGTTTGTGTTGTTGGAGTTTATTGAGGTGTTTGATCCTTGAATTGTGCCGGAGTTGTTGTTATTGTGAAGGTTGGAGAATGATGAATTTCTTGATGATGGTCCAAAGGCCATTGATGATTTGAGCTGTTTTCTATATGCAGGAACAAATCTCTTCTGTTTCTTGGAGTCCTGGGCTGGCGATGGGGAAGACGAGTGTAGTTCACTAAGTTTCTCTATCTTCCCGTCATCACTCGATGTAGAAGATGGACCGGCTAAATCCGCACCCAAATGACGTTCTTGATTGAACGTACTAGTACTCTTGTTGGTTATTTGCAGGGCTTCGATGTTGTCGTAGCTCAGATCCATATTTACATCCTGGATATGCTCGTCGTTCAGATCCTCAAGGTCTTCCCTAGCCAACCGTCTTCGAGTCTTGAAAAAGAAGTAGAAGGCCACCAGTAAGGCAACAAAGACAGGGATTCCCACCGCACATCCCACCGCTATTCCTGTCTGATTTGCCATTTGAGAATCAGGTTTTGATGGTTAAGGTTGACTTCTGTCTTGTGGGGGGTGTTTGCTTGTGTTTATCTCAAGTTATCAGATTGGGAGCGAGTGAAAATGAGCTTCAACTCTGAAGCTCTCAGGAAATCGATATTGGTTAGTGGATAATTATATGACCCGTATAAGGGGTAATATGATTGGGGTCAGCTTAACGGGTATGTGTTGGAATTGATCCACGTATCCAGGATTAATTTAAGCTCCTCTTTGCTTGTTTGCGAAAGAAAAACTTCAAAAGGGCCAGATTCTTCTGAATCGGGAAGAAGCTGAGATCCAAATTCGTCAAAAGCTTCGCCACTTGGCCCAACTTGGCTGCGTTGCGTTGTATTTTTAGCGGAGGGAAACTGCCAATTTATGCTGCTTCGCGACTTTTCGCCAAAATTCACGTGCCAAAAAATTACTCAATCTGACCAGAGGGGCATCTTTGTGTGAACAAACGCGTATTTTTTTTTATGGTTGATCTAGAGAAGGTTCAACTAAGTTTACAATTCATCACCGTCCAATATCTGGCGATTCAGTGTCCAGGAGAGCCTCACTGACGTTTCGGTTGTCAGTTTGAGATCACTACCCTCATTTAGAGATTGAAAGAGGTGGATTATCAAACCGCTGCGTTCTCCGGAAACTCAGAAGATCAGGTTTTACCCTTTAAATGGCAGGTGCTGATGACGCGATACCATTTTCCCAGGATCCACAACCTCCAGTACATGAACAACTATTCAACTCACACTTTCATGGACAATTTGTGCAGCAGTCTTTTTCCTCCAATCCCCGTTCAAAAGGTAATGAGAGTATAGTGGATCTGGGACTGGATCTAGTTGGCCTTGGGGTAAGCAAACCAAGCATTATGTCAAACGTCTATAAAGAGGTTTACCAGTCGAGTGCTAATACCAACGATCTTACTGAGGAACTTGATCTGAGGTTTCTCATCTTTGACAGAAATCAACCTCCGTCGCCTGAGATAATTGAACATTTGTTTGAGGAGTTGCTAGCTGGGCGGTCCTTCTCAACCGATGCATTGATCAGTCTGAGGAATTTCTCCTTGGAACGCAAATGGGCACTGATATGTCAAGATCACACAAGTAAGATGAATGTAACGGTCAAGCCAGACAAGAGTGCCGAATGGTTTGTTTCTAAGATCAAATATCTGACCACCAGTGATTTACATCTTTTGGAAAGATATCTCAGAGGTAGAGAGTTTGTGAATGAGTTCTTATTACTTGAGGGACATGTGAAGCTAATGAAACTAAAGGTTCATGAATTTGATGAACGTAAGGAGTTTCTGTTGATCTCTTGCTACAAGTCATTGGTTAATAGTCCGCAAGGTACTGATTTGTTTGTTCAGAATTTGCAACTCTTGGAGTTTTTGGTGGAGATCTTAATTTCCTCTTCAAAGATTAGTAACAAGAAGGCCGTGACTGATATCTTCATTCTATTGAGTTACTGGTCGCATCCTCTGGGAAGAAACAACATCTTGAAATCTTTCAACCAATACTCGAATTTTACCATGATGAAGCCTTGGATAGAGAACTTGAATCTGATTTTAGAAGACGATTATGAGGTTTTTTCTAGCTTCACTGTGAAGGAATTAATGGTCAGTTCAATGTTGTTATTGATATCATTGTGTGAGAAGGGTGAATCTCTGAATGATAGAAAGATTATTCTTTTCAAGCTCAAAGAAGATGGGATCCATCAGTTGCTTCACAAGTTCAAACTGATTAATGACAATCTTTTAAATCAAAAGGTCCAAGAATACCTCAACCTTGAGAGACGAGTTTTTGAAGATGACTTTTTGAAGGATCTGAATCTGAATTGCTCCGCCATTAACATGACCTTCAAGGCTTTGACTCAGAAAATCGCTGCTAACGAAGACCTCAACACCCTGGTGACACAAATTCTGCAATTGTTTGGTGAGATTTTGAAAGAGAAATCACAGACTGAGTCTGTGAAGATCTTGAAGTTGGTAAAGAACGTGGTTGAGCATATTACACAGTCTACGCAATCTTTCGCTGGTCTGGGAACTGCTGAGAGTATTATCACTGCTTCAATTCAAAGGCTTATGGACCAGTTGACCACAGATGGCTTGGCACAGAGAGCTATCCTTGAGATGAAAGAATACGAAAGGCTGAACCAGAGGAAAGATGACCAAATTGAAACCCTGAAAAAATCTCTAGGTCTGAGCAACGGAGATCTACTGAAGAGAAATGCTGAGCTTCAAGATATTATTGTGAATAAGGACACTGAAATTAATTTGTTGAGAGAGAAACTCTCTTTGGTGGAGCATCGGATTGAATCCGTCAAGCAGAAATCGCAACAAACCAAACCCTCCACGCATTCTAAACAAACAATTACATTACTGAGATCATTGAATGAAAGAAACCCTGGGCGAAGTCTTGACGTGAAGCACTCTGAAAAAGTTTCAGGTCTGAAAAGAACGAAGTCAAGTTTCATGATGCCAACAATCGGCGACCCGCAGGATTCTGCCTCCGAGCTGCAGGATGCTAGAATTAACTTACCAATCAGTGCCGTAACCGATATTGAAGAAAGAGAAGGCAGCTCTTCTAGCTGGGAGGATATTATACCCATGAAGAATCAGATGGTCCCCATTGGTGGTACTCCTAAAGAATCTTCAAGTGTCTTTACAGCCAGTAATGACAGTATGGTTTCGCTGATATCCGAAAATGAAACAGAGGATGATAGAAATACCAGAGCAGACTTATTCTACTCCCAGTCTGGTGACCAGTTCCAAAGTCACTTAAAAGGCGTTATTGGTGTTTCTGGCAAAAGTGGGTTCGATTTTAGCTTTGATGACAATAAGGATTTCCATATCACCCCTGACAATGGATCAGTTGATATATTCGACCATATAGTTACACCCACTGGACATGTTTTGAAGGAGTTTGATCTGTCACAGTCTGGATTAGCTTCTTCGATCTCCAGAAACACTCGGTTCAATTCCAAGATTGACCCAGAGCTTGGAACTGACAACTTCAACTCACCAACTGCTGGATCTTCAGATTTCGGCCAACAAGTATTCAACATTCCTCCTTCAATGGAGATTGACAGCTCCATTAGGAAATTGAATTCTTCTAATGAACTGGTTCCATCTTCGACATCTTCTAACAATATCCTGAATTCTGAACCACCATCAAAAATTAGTCAGCTACCTAATAGTGCTCCACTACCTCCGCCACTACCAGATATGTTCTTAAAGGCATTGTCAAACCAATTAGGCTCTACAGTATCGGCTACCGTCACCCATAATATTAGTCCTACTTCCCTGATCAGGCCACAATCACCGCCTCCTGCGCCTCCTCCACCCGACTTCTTGAGGCCAATGAGCAAATCTGAACCTTCTTTGTTGCTGGGAGCCCCACCACCTCCTCCGCCCCCGCCACCTGAGTTTTTGAGAGTAAAGTCTCAGGACCATTTGCCAATAGCTCCCTCTGCGCCTCCGCCACCGCCGCCACTACCTATGGTTTCTGCTTCGAAGCTGAAACTGGACAGAAACTTGAAGCCCTCTGGGTCAAAGCTGGTATCAATCGATGTTCTTTCAAAGTCCCTACATCCATCCAAAAGGTTGAAGCAACTCCACTGGGACAGAGTCGATGAGATCGAGGATACTGTATGGAGTGATGGTAAGATCACGACCAACGAGTTAGAAGCGTTGGGCATTTTGGAAGAAGTTGAAGACTTGTTTACTGTAAGGGAAGTTCTCAAGAAAGAGCAAGTCTCGTCGCCGACAAAAAAGATCCAATTGGTATCATTCTTACCAAGAGACTTGTCACAGCAGTTCGGTATCAATCTTCACATGTTTGCAAATCTCAGTGAGGAAGAGCTTATCTTGAAAATATTGAAGTGCGACAGTGACGTCTTGAATAACACAAGTGTGTTAGAATTTCTTAACAGGGATGAACTATGTGAAATATCTGTGTCTATGTTGAAAGAGTTCAAACCTTATATCACTGATCTCAATACCAACACCAAACCTCAGAGGAATGTTAACGATTTGGGAAGAGCAGACAGATTTTTCTTGGAGTTATCGATCAACTTGAGACACTACTGGAGATCCAGATCAAGAGCATTATTGGTTATCAAAACCTATGAGCGAGACTATTATGACCTATTGGGGAAACTTCAAAGAGTTGATGACTCTGTCAAGGCTATCAAGAACTCCAAGAACTTGAAGAACTTGTTCATTTTGATTAGGGAGATTGGTAATTTTATGAACAGGAAACAGGTCCACGGGTTCAAATTGTCATCATTGCAGAAATTGAACTTCATAAAGGACAGCAACAACAAGACCACGTTCCTTCATTATGTGGAGAAGATTGTTAGACGGGCCTATCCCGAGTACTTGGGCTTTCTCCAAGAGTTGTCACTTCTCCATGAAACGTCCAAAATTTCTATCAAACAGTTGACTCAAGACATCAACACTTTTGTTAAGAGTGTTAACAATATTGATGATTCCTTGGCATCAGGAAACTTAAGCGACCCTTCGAAATTCCACCCAGAGGATAGAGTTGTGCTCAAGTTGAAGCCAAGATTGCCAGAAGCAAGAAGAAAGGTCAACATGTTACAAGCCCAACATGAGTTAGTGGTGAAGGACTTTGAGAAACTGATGAAATACTTTGGTGAGAACGTGAACGATACTATTGCTCGAAACGTATTTTTGCAGAACTTCCATGAATTTGTCAGTGACTTCAAGAGAGTTCAAACCGAAAACTTGGACAATGAAGAAAAAATCAAGATTTATGAGAAACGCAAGGAGTTGATACTACAAAATAGGAAAACAAAAGAATTGAGAACCAAATCCGCTAGCGATTTGCACAAACCTACAAGTGACGAAGATGTTGTCGAAAACTTGTTAAAAAGATTGAAGGGAGTTTCTAATGATCGAAGAAGAACTAGTACATCAGGTGCATTGACAACACTAGGAGTATCCAAACGAACCAATAATGATGATAACGAATTGCTAACCCGTGCCCAATCCATGTTGGAAGGTACAAAGAACATTAATGTTTAATTGGCTGACCCTAATAATTTAATGATTTTACGATATATTTATGACAGTTACCCGCATTAATGAGAGCGTGGAGGCGTCGCTCCCGCAGTTATATACTTGGGTTGTCGTATATACATGTCTTTCTACACGTGTAACATTAGATATTCAAACTATTATTAAATTAAACTAATTACACTATGTGCTAATCGATCCAGACACCTTCTCCTCAGTAATAGATGTATCCTCTCTAGAGCTCTGAGCCGTTTGAGGAGACGAAGTTGAAGTCTCCTTGACTCTGCTTGATTTCTTTGGGACTCTTGCTAGCCAGTAGAAGAGGATAGCACCAACAATGTTAATGAAAATAAAGGCAATGAAAATACCCAAGTTTCTCCACTTCAAGTGGTAGTTAAGACCCACCGTAGATAAGAAGTCATTGGTGGAGGACATTGGACAGAGTTGACAGTTGGAAGTGGCATCTGCATCCACAAGATAGCCTTGACCAGCAGGAGAGACGAAACTGGCCAAGTATTCACCACAAGTTTGCCCAGATGGTGGATTCAATACCTGCAACTCATTAGGAGCACAATTGATTCTGTTATTTGCCACAGCATTGGAGAACCAACCATCAATGAAATAAGTCAATGGAGATACTCTGTACATGAAGATCCAGAATCCCGGAAGTGCTTCTTTGGTAACCAACACACCACAGAATGTCAAACACAGGGTGAACATCAGATAAGTCGCATTACCAGCAGACTCTGCCAGCTCCAGTGGTGCAATTGCCAAGTGTGCCATAGTACCCGTGAAAATAAAGAAAATCACCGTGAAGAACCAAGCATAGGCACCTCTTTGGTTGACTTGATCAGTAGGCTCAGCATTTCTGTAGAAGGCAGCAGGGTAGTAGAAGACAAAGAATGCCAGTGTACCACAGAGAAAGTTCCAAGGGATCTCAGTAACAATCTGACCAACCATGAAAGCCT
Source organism: Barnettozyma vustinii (assembly GCA_030569515.1). Lineage (NCBI taxonomy): Eukaryota > Fungi > Ascomycota > Saccharomycetes > Phaffomycetales > Phaffomycetaceae > Barnettozyma > Barnettozyma vustinii. The sequence goes on from JAJMLD010000029.1 coordinate 71,458, forward strand.
TCCAGGAAAAGGTCTTGGAGGGACGCTCTCTGGTCTCATACAAATCTCTTGTACTGACAAAGAAAGGAAGGATCTGTTGAACCAGAGGATTGAAAGTGGTCAAGAACATGAAGAGACCAAACAACTGGTTCTGTAACCCTTGAAGTGAGTTATCAGGTTTAAAGAAGGAGAAACCAATGAAGAGCGAAGGCACAACTGCCAAAAACATCTTGGACCAAATAAAAGTTGGAGATCTCCAGTACTGTTGGAACACCCTCTCAGTAACAATAACACATTGCTTCCACAAAGGAGCAGCAAACTCTCTGGTACCAACAGAAGCATCCTTTGGAAGACTAACCAAATCTCTTTCCATTCTAGCCAGTTCATTCAACACTTCAGCACGTTCAGCAGACTTCAACCAAACTTCGTGGTAATCTTGGTTGGCATGGGAACCTGGAGCAGCACCAATTACCTGCAACATCCACTCAGCAGGGTTGGCAGAAGGTGGACACTTAGGAGCACCATACTTCTCAAAGTAATCAATCAGTGACTGACTGTTCTCCCCCAAATTACCAAAGTAAATAGTCTTACCACCCCTAGCCAAAAACAACAATCTGTCAAACTCTTGCATCAAGATAGCTGAAGGCTGATGAATGGTACACAAAATGGCTTGTCCATGGTTGGCCAACTTTCTCATCAATTGACAAATCGACCAGGCAGTTTGGGAATCAAGACCAGATGTAGGCTCATCAAGGAACAGCAAAAGCTTTGGCTTAGCAGCCAGTTCGACACCAATGGTCAATCTTTTTCTCTGTTCGACGTTTAAACCTTCACCAGCGACACCGACGACAGCGTCAGCATACTTCTCCATATCCAAAATCTTGATGACGTCTTCAACATAGGAATCCTTCTCAGACTTCGGAACATGGAATGGCTGTCTTAAGTATGCAGAGAACTTCAAAGCTTCACGAACAGTGGCAGTCTCCAAATGCAAATCCTGCTGTTGGGCATAACCAGTAGATCTCTGGAATGAAGAATCTCTCAAACGACCATTGACAAACATGTTACCAGTAACAACACCAGTGGTGACTCTGTTCGCCAAAACATCGAGTAACGTTGTCTTACCAGCACCAGAAGCACCCATCAATGCAGTCAGCGTACCTGGCTTGACCCAACCGTCAACACCACTCAATATTTCACGGTGTTCACTCTCGATCTTCACAGTATAGTGAACATCTCTCCAGTGGAAAATCTCCTCGCCAACCTCCAAAGCCTTAACATTGTCCTCTTGGGATGAGGAGGATTCATCAGCAGCTGTTTGACCCTTCATCTCACCAGCTTCAATGTCATTGCTGATTCTGTTGGCTGAGTTCTTCTTCAACTTCTTCAAGGTAGATCTCTGGAATAAAAGAACCTCACCCTTTTGCTTAGCAGATTCATTATACTCAGCAAAGAGCAAGTAGATGCCCAAGAAAAAGACAGCCATTGACACACAGATACCCCAACCTCTCCATTTGTGCTGTGGAAAGTAACTGTAGGCAGATTCAATGTATGCAGTACCTGAAATAATAGTCTCACCAGGTTTAGAAGACACAGCTTGACAAATGAAGGTATCACCAGTCAAACCAAGAGTAGAAGGGTTACCAGGGATGAAGTCAGAGCAGGTAAATTCAACACCAGCAAACTCATTGATCATCAAAGACTCAAAGGCATAAGCCAGTGGGTTGAGGTAGTTGATCCAACGAGCCCAGCCAAGCATGTAGCTAACAGGAATGGTGAAACCCACATAGATAATCAAACTCAGAAGCATCATATGGGCAGGAACAAGCGCTTCAGGCAGTGTCTTACTTGCAGAACCTACCAATCTGAACAAATGTGACATGGAGAAAGTAGCAGTGATGTTCACAAGGAGGTAGAAGAAGAAATGACCAGGGTCTCTTCTGAAGTTCACCATAAAGTAATAGATCAGGTTGAAGGCAATGGCTGTGAAGAGCTTGAATGGAATCTGTGACAACACAGAGGCCAGTGATGCTGCGGAAGGATGGTACAAAGAGTACTGCTTGTGCTTCTCAATGATTGGTCTAGCCTCAAACAACGACATAATCTCCAGGAAAGAAGAGAACCCATTGAAAAGAACAGAGAAGAACATGGCAGCACCTCTGTTTCTGAATGAGCCAGTGGTCTTCTGGAGATTATAGAAGATAGAAGATAAGATCAGAGCCATCAATGAGTTGGCACATACTTGGAAAACATGAAGACCAATATCATTTCTGATTCTCTGGTACTCCCTCTTCAGACAATATTTTGTCTGCATCCAGAAGGAAACAGTATATGGAGAGTTGATTCTGGTGTGGTTTGATTGTCTGGCCTCGTGAGCATCTCTGATTTGAAGTTTCTGATTGTCAGTCTTCATGGCTTCAAAAGAGCAGCCAATATCCTTCATCAACCTGACATACTCTGAAGATTGTATCCAAAACTCTCTGAACTCAGCTGGTGTTTTTGGAACTCTATCTTCAAACCCCTGTCTGGCCTTTCTCTCTCTAGGAGATGTGACAGAGGTCAAGAAATCAGCAGTGGTTTGTCTTGCAGGGCATTCCCAACCCATGTTCACAAAGTAATCCTTCGCATCTTTTGCTGGACCAAAGAAGATCTGATAACCTTCATACAACACAGAAACCTTGTCAAACAAATCATAGGCATCCTGGGAACACTGGTAAATGGCAATGAGGGCAGTAGTTTCCAAAATATCAGCCTGAGTTCTTAGAGCTCTGATAAATTCCAAAGCGGTGGCGGCATCAAGACCTCTGGTGGCATTATCCCAACATTGCAATCTTGCACCTGACAAAGACACTTCCGCAATGGAAACTCTCTTACGTTCACCTCCAGAAACACCTCTAACCAGTTCGTTACCAACCTTGGTATTCTTCGTATGAGACAAACCATAGGTTGCCATGTATACTTCAGTCATAGCGTCGGCGTACTCTTCTCTAGAGACACCTGGGACTCTGTTCTGTGGAGTTCTGAACTTGGCAGCCATCGATAATGTCTGCCACACAGTCAAATGTGGGAAATGGGTATCTGTCTCAGCATTGTAGATAACATCACCTCTATAGTGGTTTCTGATCTCCTTAGGGGTCAAACCACTGAACAAGATCTCTGATTCGTCAGCAACGTCAAAACCATGTGTCTGAGAGGCAATAGTCTTCAGTAAAGTTGAGCAACCAGCACCAGGTCTACCCAAAACAACAACGACTTCACCAGGATTAATACAAGCCTCCATAGACTTAAGGATGTCAAACTTCTGAGTCTTGGAACCCTTTGGATAAATGATCTTTCTCAACTGATGATTGAGAACCTTCCATGGTCCATTCCAGACGGTGGATTGATAGTCAGCATCGGTAGCGTTACCGTATGCTCTGAGATTCTTGTAAGCCACACCAAGAGAGAAAGACTTGTAATAATCAGGGTCCTTGTCAACTAGCTGTCTAAAGTTCTTGATCCAGTACCTTGAGCTGAACTCTGACGAGTTCGGGTCCAATCGAGGATCCATGTCCTGGTTGTTGATAGGATTGACACCAGGGGCAATAGTGGAAACTCTTGATATATCAGTGCCAGTGGCGTCTTCAGTGCCACGGAGATTCTCATAGGTGAGTTTAGAGGCATTGCTGAACTGTCTAGCCAGGTTGTGAATCTGTTGATCCACATTGAAATCGAAACCATGATATGGTTGTTCTTCACCTGATGGTGGGAAGATTTCAGGCTCATCTGACATCTTTGTGTGAATCTTTCGTTGAGAGAGAGAGAGAGAGAGAGAGAGAGAATTTTAAGCTTACATATATGCCAGTGGGGGGTATGGAATGCTTTTTATACTTATTTGGAGTAACTGCGGAATTCAAAACAAGTAACTTTTGCATATGTAGTGTAGTGCAGTTCTATTCGTAATCATGGCAATGCGGGTTTAGCGGCGCTACTGATCGCTCGGACCTCGGTTTTAGGAATTAACGGTTGCGGTGTTTTTACTGAATTGAGGCGCCGCCGCCAATCAAGAAAGAACAGATCTAGCGCAGGCTTCCACAGGGTTTTCAGTCTTAATTAGAACGCATGGTAAGCGAGATAGGGGGGCTTAACTAACCAATCAAGATATTGTTTGTATGCACCACCACTTGGACCTTGATTTCACCGGAGCCACTCCGCAGATACGACACCTTGTCCGTTATAGAAGATTTGAGCAACCAACGATTGATACGTACACTACGCGCGTATAATTTGTCAGAGAGTGATGACTAATACTTGTTGGCTGTTGGCCAAGCTGTGACATGTGACACACTTGATGACGTAATGTTCTCAGTTTTTCCTTAGAACTTAATTACAATATGGAATACGTTAGAATGCAGCCGCTCAATGTTCTAAATCAAGTCTACGTGTATATAAAATGTTCTGTGCTTCCACAATTGTATATATATATATTTAAAAAATTCGTACATCTAATATCTGCAATTATACCCTCACAAGGCTGAAGCTTCAGTTCTAACAATATCAGATATATTAGTTACAGGGCCTGTTTCAACAAGGTTGTATTATTATACATCAAAATCAAGCTGATGGGGTAACCTTCTCAGTGTTGGAAGCATCACTTGTATCAGAAGAGGCGGTTGGTGGTGATAGGCCGGAGTTCTTCTCAACAACATTCTTGACACGGTCTCTCTTCTTTGGAACTCTTCTCAACCAATAGAGAAAGCATGCGCAAACAATGTCAAACACAATATAAGCAATCAAAATACCAAAGTTTCTCCATCTTTGACTGAAATTTAAGTTTGCTGAACTCAAGAAGAAATTAGTGGAACTCATTGGACAGAAATTACAGGCACCTGTAGAATCTGGGTCTGTTAAGTAACCTGTACCCGCAGCCTTGATATAATTAGCCAAGTATTCACCACAAGTCATACCATTTGGTGCAAACATAGTCATGTACTCATTCTCAGCACATTGGACTGATGCATTTGCCAATGCATTGGATAAGAACCCACTAATGAAATAGGTGAATGGTGACAAATAGTACATGAACTTCCAGAATCCTGGTAATTCTTCCAAAGTAACCAAAACACCACAAAAGGTCAAACTCAAAGTGAACATCAAGGAGGCACAGTTACCAGCACTCTCTGCCAACTCTAGTGGCGAAATCACTAAATGAGCCAAGGTACCAGCATAGATAAAGAACACCACTGAAAAGATCCAAGCATAGAAACCACGTTGGTTCACGCTGTCAGTTGGCTCAGCATTATGGTAGAAACCTGATGGATAGTAGTAAGTGAAGTAAGCAACAGTACCAACCAAAAAGTTCCATGGAATCTCAACGGTAATTTGGGCGGCCATGAAGGCCAACCAAGAGAACGTCTTTGAAGGACGTTCTCTAGTCTCGTACAAATCTCTCTGTTTCACAAAGTAAGGCAAAATCTGTTCAACCAGTGGGTTCATAATGATTGTGAACATAAACAGGGCAAACATCTGATTTTGTAAACCTTGGATGGTCAACTTGGCGTTAAAAATGGCAAAACCAATGAACAAGGAGGAGGACACGGCCAAGAACATCTTGGACCAAACAAATACTGGGGATCTCCAGTATTGCTGGAAGACTCTCTTGGTGACAACAACGTACTGCAACCACAATGGAGCAGCGAATTCAGATCTGTCAGGATCAGCCATTGGAACATTGACCAAATCTCTCTCCATGCAGTCCAACTCGGCCAAGACAGCTTGACGTTCTTGAGACTTCAACCAAACCTCGTGGTAGTCCTGGTTGGCGTGAGACCCCGGCGCAGCACCGATAACGTGTAACATCCATTCAACAGGGTTGGCAGAAGGTGGACACTTAGGAGCACCAGACTTCTCAAAGTAGTTAATCAATGTCTGAGAATGGTCACCCAAGTCACCAAAGTAGATGGTCTTACCACCCTTAGCCAAAAACAACAATCTGTCAAACTCTTGCATCAAGATAGCTGAAGGCTGATGAATGGTACACAAAATGGCTTGTCCATGGTTGGCCAACTTTCTCATCAATTGACAAATCGACCAGGCAGTTTGGGAATCAAGACCAGATGTAGGCTCATCAAGGAACAGCAAAAGCTTTGGCTTAGCAGCCAGTTCAACACCAATGGTCAATCTCTTTCTCTGTTCGACGTTTAAACCTTCACCAGCGACACCGACGACAGCGTCAGCATACTTCTCCATATCCAAAATCTTGATGACGTCTTCAACATAGGAATCCTTCTCAGACTTCGTAACATGGAATGGCTGTCTTAAGTATGCAGAGAACTTCAAAGCTTCACGAACAGTGGCAGTCTCCAAATGCAAATCCTGCTGTTGGACATAACCAGTGGCTCTTTGAAAAGACGAATCTCTCAAACGACCATTGACAAACATGTTACCAGTAACAACACCAGTGGTGACTCTGTTCGCCAAAACATCGAGTAACGTTGTCTTACCAGCACCAGTGGCACCCATCAATGCAGTCAGCGTACCTGGCTTCACCCAACCGTCAACACCACTCAAAATTTCACGGTATTCACTCTTGATCTTCACAGTAAAGTGGACATCTCTCCAGTGGAAGATATCCTTACCAACAGCAAGTGACTCAACATTTTGTTGCTCCTCTTCTGGACTTGCCTCCTGTTCAGTCAGTTCTTTACTACCAGGACCATTCTCCAAGTCCTCCTTGATGGAAACATGCTGCTTTTTCAACTTTTTCAACGTTGACTTCTGGAACAACAAAACTTCACCCTTCTGTTTAGCAGACTCGTTATACTCTGAGAACAGCAAGTAACCAACCCCCAAAACAATGGCAAAGGAGAAAGTGATACCCCAGTTTCTCCACTTGTGCTGGGGTTCATACTGGAACGCAGAACGCAGATAGGCAGTACCACTGACAGTGGTATCACCAGGCTGGGCACTGACAGCTTGACAAATAAAGGCATCTGAAGGTGTGCCTGGAGGCAATTGGTCAGGTGGCAAAGGAATGAAATGAGAACATCCAAATGTAACGCCATCAAATTCATTAACCATCAGTGCTTCAAAAGCGTAGGCCAATGGGTTAATGTAGTTGATCCATCTGGACCATCCAAGCATATAGGAGACAGGAATTGTGAAACCAACAAACATAGTCAAGGCCAAAAGAACAACATGAGCTGGGACCAATGCCTCTGGCAGAGAACTTGCCGCAGAACCAATCAATCTGAAGAAATGTGACATGGTGAAGGTCGCAGTGATGTTCACCAAAAAGTAAAAGAAGAAACGACCAGGATTTCTTCTATAGTGAACCATGAAGTAGTAAACTAGGTTGAAGAAAACTGCAGTGATAACCTTTTGAGGAATGTGGGCGATGATGGAAGCCAGCGAAGCAGCAGATGGGTGATACAGGGCGTATTGCTTGTGCTTCTCAATGATTGGTCTAGCTTCAAACAATGACATAATTTCCAAGAAAGAAGAGAAACCGTTAAATAAAACGGCAAAGAACATGGAAGAACTTCTGTGCATGAAGGACCCAGTGACAGGTTGCAAATTGTAGAAAATGGAGGATAACACCAAGGCCATGATGGAGTTGGCCAATGTTTCAAACAGGTTGAATCCAAAATCATTTCTGATTCTCTGGAACTCTCTGGCTAGACAGTATCTTGTTTGCATCAAGAAGGAAACAGTGTATGAGGAGGTTGGTCTGGTGTGTTTGGCTTGGTTGGCTTTGTGGGCATCCTTGATGTACTGAGATACATTTTCGGACTTCTCCTTCTCAAAAGTGGCACCAATGTCATAAATCAAGGTTTGGTACTCTGGAGAAGCTTTCCAATAGTCGTCGAACTCCTGTGGAGTCTTGGGAACCTTGGATTCAAAGCCCTTTTGGGGAACTCTCTCCAGTGGGGAAGTGACAGAGGTCAGGAAATCAGCAGTGGTTTGTCTTGCAGGGCATTCCCAACCCATTCTGACAAAGTAATCCTTGGCCTCGTCTGCTCCACCGAAATAGATCTGGTGACCTTCATACAACACAGAAACCTTGTCAAACAAATCATAGGCATCCTGGGAACACTGGTAAATGGCAATAAAAGCAGTAGTTTCCAAAATATCAGCCTGAGTTCTTAGAGCTCTGATAAATTCCAAAGCGGTGGCGGCATCAAGACCTCTGGTGGCATTATCCCAACATTGCAATCTTGCACCTGACAAAGACACTTCCGCAATGGAAACTCTCTTACGTTCACCTCCAGAAACACCTCTAACCAGTTCGTTACCAACCTTTGTGTTCCTTGTGTGAGACAGACCATATGTTGCCATATAGACTTCAGTCAAGGCATCAGCATACTGCTCTCTGGTAACACCTGGCAATCTGTTCTGTGGAATTCTGAACTTAGCAGCTAGGGATAGTGTCTGCCACACAGTCAAATGTGGGAAATGGGTATCAGTTTCAGCATTGTAAACAACTTCACCTCTGTAGTGGTTCTTGATTTGAGAAGGAGTCAAACCAGCATAGGAGATTTCAGACTCTTCACCAAGGTGGAAACCATGTGTGTTTGAAGAAATGGTCTTCAGCAAAGTGGAACAACCAGAACCAGGTCTACCCAAAACGACAACAACTTCACCTGGGTTGACAAGAAGATCCATTGATTTCAGGATATCAAACTGTTGTTTCTTCTTAGCATCTCTGGAGCTGAAAAAGTCTCTGGCATGTTGGGAGATAAACTTTGTTGGTGCATTGAAAACAGTGGATTGATAGTCAGCATCAGTAGCATTACCATATGCTCTTAGGTTCTTGTAAGCCACTCCGAGAGAATATGACTTGTAGTAATCTGGGTCTTTGTCCATGAAGGACTTGAAGTTCTTGATCCAGTATCTTGAGTTAAATTCTGGGGAGTCAGGGTTCAGCCTGTCCTCCAAGTCAGGGTTGTTCATTGGATTGACACCAGGCGCAATGGTGGACACTCTGGAGAGTGTTTCTCCAGCAGCAGCACTGAACTCAACATCTGCACCAAAGTTGGATCTGGAGCCAGACACTTGAGACGCTGTAGTAATCTTTCTAGCAAGTCCAATAATGCTTTCGTTGACATCCTGGTCAAAACCGCTGTAAGCAACTTGCTCAGTGTTGGCCGCATCGTTCTCCAGATGGTTCTGGTGCGGATCGTCCGGAGGATCGACGGGACGACTGTCCGTGGCCCTCATAAACATTGTAGCTCTTTGTTACGGAATGTGAGCTTTCGTCTTTTGAGAGATTTGCGGAATAGTTTGGGGCTTTATACGAACTGTTTGTTATTCTTGGAAGGGACCGGGGCTCATCTCTGGGCAATTTCCAATCAGGTGTTACGCCGCGTTGCCGGGGTGATAATGCATCGTTCGGCAAGGGAATCTGAGCAAAAAACAAACACACTACGTATCCCCTTCCTTGGAGGTCCATTTTACACCAGTTAAGTTGAAGAGAAGGGATGTCTATAGCACTCAGACCTACCAATAGGTATTTGACGTTGGTTAGCAATCCAATCCAGGTACATGGCCCGATATCGATCAAGATTGATGTTGCAATAACATGTAAGACACTTTACAATTCTCATAGATATGCGTGTCCTGAAACGGCTGCGGAAGTAATGTAAACAATGCCGGTAAGGTGTGCTCGTTGCTCTTAGTCATTTCAGTTCCAGAACTCTATAATGATATCACCAATTTGTATACTGATAATTGATTCAATGCAGCTCTTGCTACGATCGTACCAGGAAAGCTGCCTGAGTGGGCGCGGGCGGCAGGTGCGGCAGCCCTTCGGGGATTCGGACTTTTGCGGTCTCGGCTGTCGGTTCTAGGCTTTAGCGGAGCTGGTCAGATTCCTATTGGCTGTCGGACACAACCTCTCGGAGATATCACAACTTTTTGTATATTTTTTTTTTCTGGGCACCCGAACATTACCAGCTATTCTATTGTGATTCGCGATATTGCCTGGACCGAGATTGAAATATCAAAACAAACAAACAAACAAACAAACGCAAAGAACATCCACAAACATTACAAAGAGAGAGATCCACAGTTATTAAATGTCCCTCCAACAGAGAATTCAGGATAAAAAAAGAGAACTTGAATCACTTCAGCAAGTTTGCGATCTTTCACAGAATCTATGCTCACAGTTGGAACAACTGGAATCAAAATTGGACACACTTGCAGATGGTACTGAAGCTGTGGCTCTCGTCATGTCCAACTGGACTCATATTATCAAATCTGTGTCGCTGGCGTCGAGTATGTATTATCACTCCTGTTGACACTTCTTGACCTCCTCTACTAACTACTTCTCAGCGGGCCTTGCAAACTACACAGATGCTGACTATGAGAATACAGAGAATCCTCCACTCCCAGAAACGTTGGTAAGATTAAGAATTAATGAGGATGAGTCTCTTGATTCCACAGAAGAGAGTGTTGAGCAAGAAAAGTGAAATTTTTTGGTTTGGGTATTCTTGGGGTTTTGGGTTTTTTTGCATTTAAGTTGTAGTATTTGTATTGTTCACTGTGGTTATTGGTATCAGGGTAGGTTCTACATGTAGTATTATGTCGTCGATGTAAAATTCAGTTCTAATTCTCAATCATCAAGGTGTTGTAATTGATAGCCTTGTTTGCTCCAGATCTTTCATTGGAAGTCAGAATAGAACCTTTGATAAACTGTTCCAATTGGAAAGTTTCGTACATCTGTCTCAGAGAGTTATTCTCCTTTTGAAGCTCTTTTCTCAACTGGTCGATTTCAACACCACCGATGAACTTGAATCTCAGTAGTAATTCGGCATCATTATCAATTTTCACGAGTTTCTCCAGGTTCGGTAAGGAAATGATGTAGTCATTGTTTGGTAGGAACAGTTCATCCTGGAAATAACTCAACAACGTTTGGAAAGTAATTGTCTCCTCATTCAGCTCCTTTCTGTACTCATTAGATTTATTCTGTGCCTTAACAAGTTTGTTCCAGTCATCACTTAAGATAGCCCTCTTCCAGATCAACTTTTCATTAGTGGCTTTCTCGCCTGAGGAAATGTTTGACAAATGAAGGACCTTCATAGCAAAATGGAAGTTCAACCTGGATCCAGTCTTGGAGCTATCCAGTAAAGTAAAAAGATCAATCATTTCATTTACAGAAAGAGTCTTGTTAGTGAGTAATCTGCCCAAGGCTCTCTCAAAGGACCTCTTCACAATAACATAAGTTGCATCTTCGTATCTTTTGTTCAACAAATCTTTCACAATCAGATCGACTTGAACTAGTGGGTCATTGTCAGATCTAACAAAATCAGAAATCTGTTCCAAAATTGAGGCTTGTGCTTCAGAGTAATCCAATTCTTCTTGAATCTCATGCAATAAGTTCTGAGTCTGCCTATCAATGTTATCCATATCTGGGATGGCTGCAATGGCGGACAACTTAGCGATATTCAATCTCAACTTCTTCTCGTTTTGGATCTCACTGTGGTTTTGGGAATAGTTCAAGAGAACTTCAGCAGCCTTCTTCAAGTCTTCATCAAAGATATCCTTTATCCATGAAATCTTGGAGTGATCATTCTCAAGGAAGAATCTCTTCAAGTAGTCGCTGTACTCTTGGAACTCTAAAAGCAAAACCTGGTACTTTTCAACTGAGATATAGTAGTTGTACAAAGTAAAGGCGAACTCGTAACCAAACTTGTTGAAGTAATGGGCAAATCTCTCTTGAATTTGAAAAACTGTCTCCTCAGTAGTGGCAGAATCGCGGGCTTCATCCAGGATCTCAACCAAAGACTTCAGATCACTGTATGTCTCAGCAATAGCCAAGGCCTCCCCTTCTGCGTTGAACAAAACTAATGACTTGGTCCAAAAGATTGAATTGTCATTGAAAAACGCTTGGCTGGAGGCAATGGCGTCTTGAACAGCCCTGGACTTCTGAGTCTGTGATGTCCACCACATAGTCACCTGTTCGATTTGGTAAAAGAGCAATTCTGTCAGATCAATGGCAACCTGTGATAACTTTGGGTCGGTATGTTTCCCATGGTGGGTTTCGACAAACTGGCGGAAGATCTGATCCACGATTTGATAAAAGTTGTTCTGACCAAACCAAATCAGCTCATTTCCAAGTTGAGAGTGAGTCAATTGTAAGGACTCGTACTTCAGTTTCTTCTCCAATTCAAGAACTGGATTGAAAATATCTGCGATGGTTTGGCCAGGTGATAGCGAGGAGTCCTGTGCCTTCAACAAACTCTGGAAGAAGATAGACAAGACCCGAGTAAAGCTTGACAATCCATTCAAAAAGAACTCGTTTAGATTCAAGGAGGATCCAGTTTCTTTACCAAATGCTCTTACTGATTCGTTCAGAAGTGCCTGCGCAGTGTTGTTAGATGAAATGACATTCTCTAAAGAATATGCGGCAGTGACCTTCTCCAAGTTGGACAGAATTTGAAGGAACACATGGTGTGAAACTCTGCTCTTAAAATTGTTGATAGCGAAAGCCAAGAGTTTCCCCAGCTTATTCTGGCGTAGATGCAAATGTTCTGCCATTGAGCTCAAACGTGGAGGAAGGTAGGCGGAGTTGGACGATAGAATCTCATCAGCAACCTTGATTAAATCGGCTTCAATAACAGACTGTGAAATATTCCAAACCTCAGGAAGATCAAAATCAATTGGGTTTTGGTTGTCCTCTCCATAGAAGACGCCCTGCTCAATATGGGACTTGAGGAATGAGGTAGATGGTTGTGATTGGGGTTGAGTTTCACCAGATGAAGGAAGTGCTTCAACCTTGATGACTCCAATTTGAGGAATAACTACCAAGACCGATGGTCCTTGATCATTCTTATTTTGCTTTTTCTGTATGCTCTGAGATCCACTTCCAATGATATTCACATCGGAACGGAAAGAAATTATATCCTCCCACTTTCTTTTCAGATTTAGTGTGTGATCAAGCTTTGTGACAAGCTCGGTTAGGACAACGTTATTCTCAAACACAATAAAAGCAACGGTTCCTGGTGATGGAACATGAAGACTTGGCTTCTGCTGGAATGCAGTCGAATATGTGTTCAGCTTGTAAGCGGAAAAAACAGTCAGTTGCTCCCCTTCTTTGTTCACAGTAAACAGGATGTAATGTGTCTCGTTCGGACCATTCTCAAAACTAGTCAATAACAAGAAAACATCACTGTCGCCCAAGTCGGACAGTAGTGTCAAATCTAAGACTTCCATTCTATTAATAGCACATGGATAAAGTTCAGCGATGGAATTGGTTAGCAAGAACATCAGATCCTCCTGAAAGACTCTTTTAGATTGACCATCACTAGAACAGGACCATATTTGGAAATCACCTTTCCCGGATACCAAAGCGACAATACGTTCACCTTGTCCCAAAACTGCACCAGGCTTAATAGAAACAATCTGCCTAGACTTTTCAAGCACACTGCTAAAGAACCCCGTCTGTCTTCTAATAATATCACTAGCCTTCAAGGCAGGTCTACCAACAAAATCTCTGAGGCATAACAGTATCACACGGCCTTGGCTCGTGGTCATCAAAATCCCCGCTGGTTCAACATTCGCCGCAACTGTGATATACTCTCTTTCATTGAGTTTGATTAAACTTTCAACCCCCTTGTGATGCTGTAATAGACCTATGGATGAAACGCGAGAAACATTCTCGTAGAATCTGATATGCCCAGTGTGTGTGTTAATTGATACAACACCAGGATCGGAGCTTCCTGCACTTGGAGCAACCAATAATGCTAGAGGTGGAAACCCATTGTTGGAAGGTATGCCAGGTAGTTGTATTGTTGTTGGAATAGTATCAACAGAGTTGTAATTCCAAGTGAAAATGTTCTCACCAGCTGTCAAGATTCCATGGCTTGTAGACTCGTCGATAAATGCGGTGAGGTCGCTAGGGTTGCCAGATGACAACAAGTTAGGCGTGGCAGTGAGCTTTGAGACCACATATCTTGTGTTTCTTGTTAATTCAGTGGACACATTCGAAAACTGAGGCTGCCTGTTTAAAACTGGTGCAGAAGATGATCCGTCCAATCTGACCTCAGAGTCCCTCCCCAACCGCGTGCCGCGAGGAGCGAACCCATTGCCAGTCTTTCTGGGAGCAAATCCATTCCCGTTTGCCATCCTGATATAACTCGTAATGCAATATCAGTGGGCGAACAAAGCAGATCGTGTTGACTTGGCACTGGAAAGAGTTGTTTTGTTTACTTTCTGAAAGAAGTTGAAAAATTGGAAATCCGGGGCCACTTGGCACATGACTAACTACATTATGGTCGGATCTCTAGCTCATCGCGGCAGATTTTTTTTTTTCCTGTCAGAACTTTTCACCTAGAAGCCTCAGTGATACACAACCGACAGAGTCTATTCCGCTATGATTAGAACTATGTATGTACTATTATGATATACTCTGCTTTTTGAACAATACTAACTTTCACTCCAGTGTGCCAAAGAATGCTCGTTCCAAGAGAGCTTTAAAGAACAAAGAGTCAAAGCTCAATGAAAATACCAAACAGGCCCTTTTCGTTCCAGGTTCTACCAGTAACAAGGCCCTTCATGACATTATGGTTGATTTAGGTGCTCTTAAGAAGCCAGATATCAAGAGATTTTCTAAGAAGAACGAGATCAGGCCATTCGAAGATGCCTCTCAGTTGGAATTCTTCAGTGAAAAAAATGACAGTTCATTGATCGTGTTCTCCTCAAGCAGCAAGAAGAGAAAGAACAATCTTACCTTTGTGAGAACATTTGGCTACAAGATCTATGATATGATTGAACTTCTAGTGTCGAATGATTTCAAGCTGCTACAAGATTTCAGAAAGACCACATTTGCAGTTGGTTTGAAGCCAATGTTCACATTCAACGGTGGTGTGTTTGAATCACACCCAGTGTACAAGCATATTAAGTCCCTCTTCCTGGACTTCTTTAGAGGTGAAGTCACTGATCTTCAAGATGTTGCTGGTTTGCAGCATATTATTTCCATTACAGCTGCTGACTTCGAGGAGGGTCAACCACTACCTCAAGTGAACTTCAGAGTTTACACACTTAAAACATACAAGAGCAACCAAAAGGTCCCAAGAGTTGAATTAAATGAGATTGGACCAAGATTAGATTTCGCTGTTGGTAGATACGAGATTCCATCTCCTGAAATGGAGAAGGAGGCAATGAAGAAGGCTAAGCAACTGGAGGCTAGGACAGTCAAGAATGTGGAGACTGATTTGTTGGGTGACAAGATTGGTAGAGTCCATGTTGGTAAGCAAGACTTGAACCTACTACAAACCAGAAAGATGAAGGGTTTGAAGAAGAGATACGACCAAGTTGACGAGGACTTCGATGATCCAGTGTATGATGACGAAGAACCAGCTCCAAAGAAGTTGAAGCAGTAAAGCGGTTCAAATAAAATTGTACACTAGAATCCAATTTTGAAGGATACACTTGTAGCGAAGTACAGACATCTAATGTAAAACCTAACCTATTGTACATAATACTCTAACCTGACCAATAACGACATAAAAAACTAACGTTCCTCCAATAGAACATGAACTGAATGACACAAAAATATGTGGTGAATTGAGAAACCAATCATTCAGAGAGATGACTTGGAGGCCTTGTTGTGAATTAATCTGAGCAGGTTTCTCAATAACATTGCGATGGTAACTTTACCAGTCATTGGAACGTATAGACTGGCCTTCTCCTTAACATCAGCATTGAAGTTTCTCTCAGAAGAAAAGTTAACACAGACAGCACCATCCTTGACAAACTCATTTGGAAATTTGTAGTTTGGAGATGGGACACCAGTAATGAGAACATCGGCATTCTTACAAGCATCTTCCAATGAAATCTCAATGTCTTCGACCTTGTGTCTTGTAAGCTTTAGACCAGCACCTCTGGTGAATTTCTGGGTACCATCAAGATCGACGGAGTAGACAGTGGCACCATCATTTGCTAGCAAAGCTGCCAATGGACGACCGACAATCTCAGATCTGTTCACAATCACAACCTGTTTGCCATACAGTCTGTTACCATAGTCTAATAGGGTGTTGTAAACACCCAAGTATTCCAAGATCTTAACAATGGCCAATGGTGTACATGGCAAGATGGATTTCTGCTTCTGTTCAGCATCCAGGAATCTAGTGTTGTGGTACATGTTCTGGATAAAGGTATGGTTCAAACCTTCAACATCCTTCTCCATGGAGACAACTTGCTGGAGGTACTGGTCCTGTCTGTTCCCAAACACAGGGAAGTACACCATGATACCGTCAACTGAATCGTCGTCGTTGGCTTCAATGATGGCCTCCTCCAAATCTTCCTTACCGACAACTCTCAGCTCATAGGTGAAGCCAAGAGACTCAGAGGTCTTACCAGTCCAGTCAGCATACATTTGAGCGGCTGGATCCTCATTCGCTAGGAAACCAACAAGCTTTGGAGATCTCCCTAGTGCTTTGACACCATCCTCCACTTCCTGAATGTAGGGTTTGGCAATACTAGATGCCACGATGGTTCTACCAGCTGGCTTCGGTTGAGTTGAATCAGACATTATGTGTAACCGTGTCCTGTGTTGAAATGGGGTTTGTTCGCTCTAGAGAACTTCACTTGATTAAGTTTAAGAGCCAGTGGAAATGTTTTTATACTTTTGATGCCACTAATAAAATGGCTAATTAACATTTTGACTCCATTTGGTGATTTGGTAAGGACAGCATTCCTTCTTATTACATAAGATCTTATGTTATCAAAAGGAGGGTAACTCTGTGTGCTTTGGTTGGGCGCACGGAATTCAACTGATCATGAGAAGTCAACAAAGATCCAACGTGGCACAAAACCTAACCCTTTCAAAAGGCAGCTAACCTGATTCTTGATCTCTTAGGGTGAAACCTGAGCTTACTACATATATTGTCCTAGCGTGACCCGCTAAATTTATCATATTACATACCCCATCTTGTCGTGAAAGGGAATTATCAGTGTGAACAACTGTTTAATAAGGAGACATTTGACTTCGGCATGGGTTGGACAAAATCCAAAAGTGATCAACCAGTAAGTTCCCTATTGGAATCTATGGTTTGGGTCTTTTACTAACTGTAATTGTGCAGGAAATGGTTCAGGTTTGTACGTGTTATTACCTTGAATATGACAACTGTGACTAATGTACTAACAAAGAACAACAGACCAGAATGAGTTTCTATTCGACGAAGGTGGTGGAAAAGGTAATGCACTCAATGGTCCGCCTTCTCTTCTAAAGTCAATAACGCATGCATTCAAGGATAAATCCAAAAGATCCGTTGTATCTGACGATCATGTCAAAACTGTGGGTACAGCCTTCTCCCATCTTGGAATCAGCAATGACTCGTCATCGAGCATAAGCATTCCGCCTAATCTAACCAAGACTAAGAGCAAGAGCAAGGTTCATAAACTGAGTATGGAGTCACCCAGCCGATCTCCTCGCTATTCAGCAGATCAGTACACCGATTTGGACGATGACTGGGATGCCGATGTGGAGCCAACTCTTAGCGCCCCACAAAGAAAACTGCCATCTAAGCAACTGGAATACCCATCACTGAAGAAGGACAGCAATCCATCGGGCATGAAGGTACATCTGGATGCCATGATAAAAGATCCTGTTAATGCGCTCTACACTCTTCATGGTCCATCAGACTCTGATGCTAGCAAGACTACCGAGGAGACCAATGCATCAATGTCCAGATTCAACAAATTCAAGAGACTTCTACAGGAGCCTACAATCGATCTGAACAACCTGAAAAAGATGTCATGGAATGGAATTCCATATGAACTTCGACCAATTAGTTGGCAACTTTTGGTGGGATACCTTCCAACTAATTCTGACAGGCGCGTTTCCCAGCTTTCAAGAAAGCGCAAGGAGTACATTGATGGTATTGAACAAGTTTGGGAAGATAAGGATCTGAGCACATGGCACCAGATTGAGATTGATATACCCAGAACGAACCCTAAGATCAAACTGTATGGCTCTGAGACAACACAAAGATCGCTAGAGAGAGTCCTGTATCTATGGGCAGTTAGACACCCTGCATCTGGTTATGTTCAGGGTATCAACGATCTCGCTACCCCCTTCTTTCAGACGTTTTTGAGCTTTTACGTTGATCCTTCAACCACAATAGAGGACTTTGACCCAGTTGTTGTTCCTCAAGAGGTCATGGACGCTGTTGAAGCCGATACCTTTTGGTGTCTTTCAAAACTTCTAGAAGGCATTCAAGATAACTACATTCATGCACAGCCAGGCATCTTGAGACAAGTTTCTGAACTAAAGGATTTAATCAACAGGATCGATGCGACGTTGTACGCTCATTTGGAGAGTGAGAATGTTGAGTTTATCCAATTTTCATTCAGATGGATGAATTGTCTCTTGATGAGAGAGCTCAGTGTGAAAAACACGATTAGAATGTGGGACACTTATCTCAGTGAAGTAAATGGCTTCAGTGAGTTTCACTTGTATGTCTGTGCAGCATTTTTGGTTAAGTGGAGTGATGAATTGAAGCAGATGGAGTTCCAGGACATTATGATGTTCTTGCAAAGTCCACCAACTAAAGGATGGTCTGAGAAGGACATTGAACTGTTACTCAGTGAAGCCTTCATCTGGCAGTCCCTGTATAAACATGCTTCTGCTCATTTAAAATGAACACGGCTTCGCTAGACCGGGTAATCTAGTTCTCTGAAAATTTTAGTAGGTAGAACGATGGGCTAGGACACAAATCAAACCAAAGACTTGTTTCTATATTGGCACCTGGCCTATAGCTTTGGCAATCTGTCTGTTCAAAGTGTTCTCCTCGCATTTATTTTCTTTCCGCTATCATTCAGCGGTGAAGTTCGGCAGAGCTCTCCACATCAAGAAGCCTATAAAGAGCACACCAAGAACGAGAACAGCACCAATCTCACAGCAACCAACCCCACGATACCCACAAAAAGCTCAAAGAAAGATCAACACAGAACGAATGTTTCCTTTTACAGCCTTAAGTCATCCTACAAGTGACCTTAAGCACCCAACAATTCTCCTCCATACCTCCAGTGGTGACCGTTACCTATTCGGGAAGATCCCAGAAGGTACACAGAGGTCATTGACAGAAACTAAAACTAAGGTCAGCAAAGTCAATGGTATATTTCTCACAGGTGAACTTAACTGGGAAAGCATAGGTGGGCTCCCTGGTCTCATTCTGACAATAAGTGATCAGGGTAAGAAGAACATGAACCTCTTCTATGGTAATGAATACCTCAACTACATCATCTCCACTTGGAGGTCCTTTGTCTTCAGATTTGGGATGGATATTAACTCAGTGATATTACCCAACCAAATGGTCCACAAGACTGATATTATGGAGGTCGAATCTGTTGTGTTGACAAGAAAGGAGAATCGCCCTGTTCATGCATTTGACTGCAGCACAGCTACCAAATTGGAGCAAATGGTCTCCAGAATGTTCCCATTAAAGGTCAAAAACACCTACAGCAAAGATGAAAACAAAACCTTTGAGCAAATGAGTGATCCGAAGCTCTCTGATCCTTATATACACGTTGATCTGCCCAAGTTTGAACCTGTTCAAACATCAACTTGTTACGTGGTGAAAATGAATGGAGTGAGAGGTCGATTCTCAGCTGAGAAGGCAGAATCACTTGGTGTACCAAAGGGTAAAATTCGTGGTCAGCTAGCCCAAGGTAAGGAGATCATATTGGAGAATGGAACGGTAATTCGACCAGACCAGGTTCTATCAGAGTCGAGACAATTTGAGAATGTTGTTATCTTGGATCTACCAAGTGTTTCCTATTTTGACTCAGCCAAGAACCAAAACTGGAGTGGCCAAGCTGGTATGGTCTACCACCTCTTGGGTGAAGATGTTGAACCATTTAGTGATGGGTACCTTGACTTCATCAGATCCTTTGGTGACGATTGCGAACATTACATTTCGCATCCACTTTACTGTCCCGACTCATTGGTCTTTAGATCTTCTGCATTCATCACATTGAAATTGAAGGCATTGCAACCTCATCACTTCAATCTGCCTCAGAGCTCTAAAGCCATCAAGGCTAAACCAGATTCTGCTCCTAATACCATCAAGATCTTGAACCAAGGACAAATCTCCACTATTGAGTGCAGTACTCCTGATGTCAGAAATTCGATTACCTTTGACAAATCCAACGTTAAAAATGTTTATGCTGAGAACTTTGAGAGAGTCTACCAGGAAGAGGTTGTACCGTTGAACTTCAGCCCAAGCCATCCGAAAGAGAAGATTTTGGCGGGAACTGCGGTCAACTCCACAAATATCTCCAACGATGAGCCTCTCAAGAATCAAGTTGAAATTATCACTTTTGGAACAGGCAGTGCACTTCCTTCAAAGTACCGTAATGTCATTTCAAACCTGGTCAGACTACCATTCATAAATGAAGATGGTTCAGAATCATTCAAATCAGTCCTTCTGGATGCTGGTGAAAACACAATTGGTTCCATGTACAGAACCCTTCGCAAGGAGAACGTTCCTTCATTCTTTCAGGAGCTGAAAATGATCTACTTGAGTCATCTACATGCTGATCATCACTTGGGTATAGTGACTATCATCCAGGACTGGATCAAACACAACCAGGACAACAAGGAGAAGCTCTACTTAGTGGCCCCATGGCAATACCACACTTTTATTGAAGAATGGTTCACTTTTGACAACAGTCTGGCATCAGTGAAGAGAATCTCTTTCATCAGTTGTGAGGAGTTTCTGGTGGGTAAGAGGAGGTACGAGATTGCCTCAATTCCTTTTGAGAATTTCATGTCTGGAAGGATCGAGATCAAAGAGTACAGAAAACCGGTAGACAAGTCCATGACCATCAAGCAATTGCTTTCTGATCTTCATATTACCAAGTTCAGCACCTGTCGTGCCATTCATTGTGACTGGTCCTACTGTTGTTCAATCACTTTCAATCTGAGTACTTCTGAGACCTTCAAGTTGTCATATTCTGGTGACACTAGACCAAACTACTACATGTTTGCAGACAATATTGGTCAACACTCCGATCTGCTAATTCATGAGGCTACGCTGGAGAATGATTTACTTGAAGAAGCTAAGAAGAAGCGTCACTCCACGATCAATGAGGCAATTGAGGTCGCTAATAAGATGAGCGCTAAAAAGCTACTCTTGACTCATTTCAGTCAAAGATACCCTAAGCTTCCAACGATCTCTGCCAACCTAGAGATTAACTCCCGCTATTGTTTTGCCTTTGACTCGATGATTAACAGGTTTGGAGATATTGGTGACCAAGAGACTCTTATTGACCAACTCAACGCCGCGTTTTTGGAGGAAAAAAACAAGATTGATGCTGAGATTGATGAAGATTAGAATCAAGTACACTGGCTGTGCAAATTATTGCACATTCTCCTTATTTACAAATATTTTAGAGATATTGCATAATTAGTCGTAAAACCGAGCTACGAATACTCCAAGAACAAATCATGATTATGAAATCAGTACAGTTCAGTCGCTTGCAGTAGTAGCAGCAGCCTGTTCAACACTTGACAAATTGGTATTGTAAAAAGTCTCCCACAACTCGACAGCCTCTTTTTGACTCTCAATAGTACTCTCCAAGAAAATTTCAATTGAGTTCCTGAAGTCATGGATCTTTTCAATTTCAAAAGCCTTGAACTCTTCCATTATGACCTTACCTATGGTCTGGAATCTTTCTTTGATGGAGTGGTTCTTGTTCTCCAGCAATGAAAGCTCTTGCTTCAATAACTCAAGTTTTTCTGTTTGAGTTCTGTTGTACTTGAATGCTTTGTCGTATGAGCTTTGCTTCTTCTTCAGGTCAGATTCAGATTTGGCAAGTTGTAAGAGGATCTTGTCTCTCTGCTCGAAGGTCGATCTAATACTGCCAACAATTCTTTGGTATTCATCCAGTGTCGATCCCAATGTCAACAGATCTTGTAATGACAGTCGATCCAGCAAGGCTTTGATTCTTAGTTGAGTGTTGGAAAACTCCTGAAACAACTCAGATGTAACTTTAGAAACTTCCAAGTCAGCCAGCGTTGATACAATGTGCGCAAACTCCTCGGTGACAGTGGATAAATCTTGTCTTTGAACGACAATAGTCTCCAAATTTTTGGAAAATGCCCTGAGTTCGTGATCCAAGGCCTCAATGTAAGATTTCTTATCTTTGAAGTATTCATCTGGTTCCACAATCTTTGGCGCAAAGGAGAACGCCCCGCCGATTGAGCTCAGAAAGCCACCTGAGTTGTTTGAAAGTGAGCCATCAGTATTCTCGGTAAATGTAGACTCGGCATCCAGTGCCTTCTCGTGTTCTCTTGCTTCAGATGAGAATCTCTCACTTTGTAAGAACATGATGAAATCAGAGTCCTTTTGAAAATGAACATTCTGTGAAATCTTGATCAACATCTTCTCCAGCGCAAATCTTCTCGCCTCAATGAAGCTCTGGTTGAATCTTCCAACTGCCTGTTTGTCAGGTGGTGGTGGAACAAATCTCCCTGGATGTGTCTGTTGTAACTGGCGATATAGCCATCTGAAATCCCTGTATCTTCTGGAGACCACGGTTTCATTGTTAGACAACAGATCAGAATTGGTCAGAGTCCGAACACTGTACACGGTATGAGCGCTTGTCAAGTCGCCAACCTTCATCGGATCTCCCACAGTTATATTAAGAGTGATGCCGGCCTCGCTTGGTCTTGATGGCTGTAGTTCATCGGGGTGTTCAGAAGTAACTTCTTCTTGAGCTGCTGCCTTCAATGGAGACAGTGGAGTTCTATTTATCTCAAATAATGGAGCTTCTGATTGTCTTAGAATAGCCTCTGCTGGGGTTTCGGTGTCCTTTTCAACCAGTGTCTCCTCTTCAGCTTGAAGTCCCAAAGGACCCATTAGATCTTGCCCTTCTGACTTTGGATCCGCTGTATCTTTTTTTAGAGGATGACGACGGAATCTAGGAGCTTTGTAGATATTCTGGCGACGAAGCCTATTTGGTGACATGGGATGTTTCTTTGTCTCGGTCTCGGTCCCATTCTCCTCCTTGTAGTCTAGATCTGCAGATGGGAGTTTCTTATTGGTGGTGGGCTTCTGACTTTGGTCGAATAAGGCCTCATCACGCTTAGGCGAGACCAAAACCTCCCTCTTAGCGTCACTTTCCTCGGAACCCACCGTTAGCGCAGAGAACAGTTCAGTTGTGTCTTTGGTTTCAAGTGGAGATTTCGGCTGTTCTTCATGATCATCTTGGCTTTGAGTGTTTCCATGGCCAGGTTCATCCGCATCTTCGTCAATTGACTTCCTACCGTGTTGAGGCAAGTCCTCTTCAGCCACGTACGTCTCAGCAATTGTGCCTCTTTCGCCTTCGTCTTCGGAATCTTCATTGACACCTGTTTGGGCAAAAGTAGTTGAAAGCTCGTTGACAATACTCCTATCAAGTCCACCAAAAGTGGAAGGGGTTGCAGATGGTACATCACCCCATTCTGATGCTTCTAGTGGGTCGTGGTCAGCCATTGTATAAGAGTGAGACGTACGCTTTGGGTGTAACGTTGGTGTCGTTGCTCCAGAGCGATTTTGTTGATAAAGGAGGCCTGAAGGCTCTTCATCAACAAATTCGCGAAGTAAGTGTGATGTGTGATGTTTAATGCTTAGTCATTGCTGACAATTTTCATTTCCCAATTCCCGATTTCCACTTCACAACATCTCCCAACTGGCAATCTGTAACATCTATCAAGAAACCATCAACGCGCCAACCATTGGACTGTATTACGAAACAGACTAGAATGTCTCAATTACGTCACAGGACTAGAAACAGGTCCTCTTCCCTTGAAGACTCTCCACCAACTGATGCAGATACCCTTGATTTATCGGAAGGTAAGGCCACCAGAAACTTTTCTCTGTGGAACGTGTGGATAGCTGGAACGATCCTCAAGGTGCTTCTATTCGACACGTATCACTCCACTGACTTTGATGTGCATCGCAACTGGCTTGCAATTACCAATAAATTGCCATTGAAGGAGTGGTATACTGAGAACACAAGTCAATGGACTTTAGACTATCCTCCGTTCTTTGCATACTTTGAATGGTTCTTGTCCCAGTTTGTCCCACAGGTTGTGAAAGATGATGGTTGTCTAGATATTGTGGAGGTCGGGCAGTATGGTTGGCCAACTGTGATATTTCAAAGAAGCAGCGTTATCGTCACAGAGATCTTTATGTTTGGAGTGTTGCAAACGTTTGTTAACTTAAGCGAAGACAAGACATCCACCTTCATCATTGCCTCCTCACTTGCATTATCACCAGGCCTTCTTATTGTTGACCATATCCACTTTCAGTACAATGGCATGATGTTTGGAATTTTGATCGGAATCATACTCGCTGCCAAAATGAAGAGAAACTATTTGTTGGCTTTGTTGTTTTCAGTTCTGTTGTGTTTCAAGCATATCTTCCTATACCTAGCGCCAGCAATTTTTGTTTACCTATTGAGAGTTGAAGTGCTCAACGTCTCACAATGGAGGCAACCAATCAGTTTCATTAGATGGAAGAATCTGATAAAGTTGGGATCGATCGTGGTTGCCACGTTCTCAATTGCATTCGCACCATTTGTTTACAATGAGGTTCTTCCAAACCTACTCGCAAGGCTATTCCCCTTCGCAAGGGGTCTGACACATGCTTACTGGGCACCGAATATTTGGGCTATTTATTCGTTTTTGGATAAACTACTACTTACTTTCCTCGGCGTTCCTTTCTTTAACAAGTCCCTGTCAAGACTCAATCTCCCTATCCCTTCGATTGATGAGATTTCCTTGAAACTTTCTTCAATTGGCAATACTGGCACTAGAGGTCTAGTCCAAGACGTTTTCTTTGTGATCTTACCAGATATCTCGCCACGGGTGACATTTTTATTGACCCTATTTTATGATATTCTGTCAGTAATGCCTTTGCTTTGGAAGCCTTCTTTGAAGAGGTTCATTGGGTGCCTGACATTAAGCGCATATGCCTCGTTCCTCTTTGGTTGGCACGTTCATGAGAAAGCAATAATGTTGGTCATTTTCCCATTTACCTTCTTAGTGAAGGAAAGACGACTTTTGAACTGTTTCTTGATTCTGGCAGGTGCTGGGTATGTGAGCTTATTCCCACTTTTGCCAAACCAGAATCTAATAAAACAAGCCTACACGTTTATCTGGTTTGTTATTTATTCATTATCATTCAGAGAGGTCTCTAAGACAGTGGCATCATCCAAGAGAGTGTTACTAATTGACAGAGTGGCTGTGGTTTACATATTTGGTTTGATTCCTATGGTTTGGGGTGTGTTCTTGATGGACCTCTTCAAGGCGAAGTATGATATTCTTTCCAAGTTTGAATTTGTGGGATTAATGATCTACAGTGTCTATTGCGGGATAGGAGTGATCTTCAGTTGGTTCGGCCTAAGTTGGTTGTACTTCTTTGAAGACTCGTTATGGGAAGAATAATAGCTTTATCTCCTCTTTTTGTCGCATAATGGACAGAGCCATTTACCTCTTGGTGCTCTCACAATGCCCACACAACTGTAGTGAAACCATTCCTTTGGACACTGCGGGTTTTCGCAGGCAACCATATCGCCAAAACTCTCACGATTGCAAATACAATATAATTCGTGATCCTCGTCTTCATCTGGTGATGTGGCTTTACCAATGACAACAGAATTGATGGCAGCCGGTCTTCTTTCCTTCGTAACTTTTGCGGTAGATGCAGGAGTTGCTATTGGAGCTCTCGCTTTCAGGCGAGGTCTGCCTCGTTTCCGTATCACATTCTTTCCCGTTTTTGCTGCTGACAATGGTGCTGGTGATGAACTTCTCAGGTTGGCTGTAGAAGAGGTTCTTAAACTCAACTTTAGTTTCAGAGGCTTCTTGGTGGTCGAGGTAGTTCTCTTATTGGAACGTTGGGCATGAGAGGCCAGGTTATCTCTCATTTCTATTTCGCTTAAATAAATCTTGTGATCATGTTGCAATTGTAGGTGTTGTGAATCAAGTCTGAGCTTGGCAAGCTTGATGGAGGCCTCAATGGACTTCGCTTCAGAAAGTGACTCACTGCGTGTTTTGTATAGCTTTGAAAGCAATTCTGTAATTGACTGTGAGATCTCGAAAACATCCTGCTTCGATCTTTTGAGTTCTTGGAACCGTATGAGCTGTGAATCCAGTGTGTCTTTGAGCGTGTTGTGTTGGATGTCAAGGGTCTGGATCAGCCAAAGCTTCCTGATAATCTCTGCCGGCAGATGATCTACCAATGACACAAAAGACGTTCGCACGTCAAAATCTGTATGAAAGAGTGTCTGATCAGTCATCACTTTGCTAAAGGCAATGATCAGTCTCTATTGTTTAGGGCCTTCACTCTCCGCAAACGCGTACGCGTTGGATTTTCAAGTCTGATCAGCCACATTGGTTTATTGGTTTGGTGTTTGGATGTCATCCTCATACTCATAACCATAACGTATGAGGGAATTTTCGCGAAATAGCTGTCCAACCAATGAGGTCCCGTTTAAAAAAAATTAAGCACAAATCGCAGCTTCGAGGCTGTTTTTTCGCTCTGAGCTCCAACTGAAAAAAAAAATTGAAGCTTCCGGAATCTACCTTTCCAAAACAACAGGTCCAGATCAAGTAACATCATGTTCTCCTCCATCAGATCCTCTGTTAGATCAAACATAGTACGTCCAAAATACCATCAACACACAGCACTTCAATCTGCTTCCAAATCGGCTCATCACACGTCAATAAACAAGAACCATCTGGTTGGTGATACATCGATTATGATTGGTCAATATCCAAACAACAATGAACAACTCAATTGTCCGATTTTGATTCCTTATCGCTCTATATCATGATTAAATAGACCACTTCATGTCAATTTCAGATAATCCAGACAGATGACGTTTCAATTGGAATGCTGTGTTTTCAGTATCGATACCAGAGTACTAACATATCCCTCTCAGAAACACTTCTCCACTGCTGCTAAGCAAGCGGAACCAACCACTTTGGCCAAGAAGGCCATCATTGGTGGTGTTGCCGCTGCTGGTTTGACCGCCTCCTACATGCTATACGAGGACTCCGTCTTTGCTGAAGCCATGACTGCTGCTGAGCACGGTTTGCATCCCCCAGCTTACCAATGGTCCCACAACGGTATGTTCGACACCTTTGACCACGCTTCCATCAGAAGAGGTTACCAAGTCTACCGTGAAGTCTGTGCTGCCTGTCATTCTATGGACAGAGTTGCTTGGAGAACCCTTGTTGGTGTTTCCCACACCAACTCCGAAGTCAGAGTCATGGCTGAGGAGTTCGAATATGATGACGAACCAGATGACCAGGGTAACCCAAGAAAGAGACCAGGTAAGTTGGCTGATTACATTCCAGGCCCATACGCAAACGAGCAAGCTGCCAGAGCTGCCAACCAAGGTGCCCTTCCACCAGATTTGTCTTTGATTGTCAAGGCCAGACATGGTGCCTGTGACTACATTTTCGCTCTATTGACTGGTTACCCAGATGAGCCACCAGCCGGTGTTGTCTTGCCACCGGGCTCCAACTATAACCCATACTTCCCAGGTGGTTCCATTGCTATGGGTAGAGTCTTGTTCGATGACTTGGTTGAGTACGAAGATGGTACTCCAGCCACTACCTCCCAAATGGCCAAGGATGTCACCACTTTCTTGAACTGGGCTTCTGAACCAGAGCATGATGAGAGAAAGAGATTGGGTTTGAAGGCCATCATCGTCTTGTCTTCTTTGTACCTTGTTTCCATTTACGTTAAGAAGTTCAAGTGGGCTGGTATCAAGACCAGAAAGATCACTTTCAACCCACCAAAATAATCAGCTATTGAACTCATAAAAAGGGAGAGGTTTTGAAAAGAGTCCTCTATTTATAATATTCCAATCAGTTTGTTCATTATTCTTTTTACTGTTTATATTTAGTTGTTATTTTTGGTTTTTATATGACGTTTAGGACGTTATGGTTTTCAGTTTGTGATTTTTATTGATGTGACGAATGGTGAGGGGAAGGATATGTTTGAAAAGTATCATATTTATGGAAGAAGAGAGATGAGAGATGAATTTTTGGCATGATAGATGTATATATTAGAAATTGTCAAAAGCAGTATTATCAAAGTTTTAGTTATATATACATTTTTATATAATGGTGATCAGTAGCTAGCTAGCTTCCTTCCTAACCTCGTTTGTTTTTATTATTTTTCTTTATGTTTATTGAGGAGTTAGTATCAACTAAAAAAAAACTCCGCGACGGGGAATTGAACCCCGGTCTACCACGTATTGTAACTTCCAGTAGAAATCGACAAGCGGTGATTCTAGCCACTAAACTATCGCGGATGATTTGTTGGGAATGTGAGGATTCTGGAATGATTAATGATTACGGAAGGAATTACATCAGGATTTAAACGGAGAGAACTATAGACCACTCCGATCAAGAGAGATTACACTGGAGAAATCTATAGAGAACTCCGGCCAAGACGATAAGATCACGCCGGAGAGATTAGAGAGAACTCCTACAAAAAGGACTGAGAGATACGGTAGGTATCAGGATGAGTATAAAAGGAGAGATGGGGGAACTTAGTAGAAGGATCAATCAAGAAAGGAATCAAGCAAGTAATAAAGCAGAGAATTAAAATAAGATTTAAAGAACCGAGTATACACTATAAGAAATCACCCATTAGCATCAGAAAGGCTTCGTCTATTGCTACATCGCCAGCAAGACACCCACTTAGACGATAATCCCCTAAAAAGGATAACTAAATCTAACAAGGATCATGACCCAGTTAGATAAGTCACACACCATTCGGCTAACAACTTACAGGGAAGTTGGGGAGCTCAACTTACCAAACCACCACTTCTCTGCCTCGTAACCATTTTTGCTTCTAATAGTTCACACAATTCTGCCCTAGAACTATTCAGATCATTGACACTATAACACTTTGATTAGCAAGCATACTCTGTGCTAAGTTCTCCTAGCTTTAACCAGTAATATTTGCTGTCGCAACATCTACCTGCACTATAATCCGCAACATAATAATGAAACACCTCATAATCAACTGTTGGTCTTGATTTTGGGGGCTTCTGACCATATTTTCTTTTCTAAAAGTAGGAAAAAAAAATGATGTTGAATCCTGGACTAATTTCAAAGCTTGAAAAAAGCTAGAGATATTATCAAATGGCACTCGCTCCTGAACTGGTATCTCAGATATATGCTGCTGATAGTGCAGACACTCTCAATCGTATTTTCAAGACCAAAGAGTTTTCTTCCATCAAAAGAAGCCTCCAAGTCATCACAGACCACAAGAAGCCCTTAAACTACTTCAAATTTGCCAAAGACCTATCAAAAAGGCTTGACCTTCGAAGATTTCAGGCCTCTGCGAGGGACAAGAACCAGTTTTACCTTATTGAGATAGATAAATGGAGACAGTTGAACATTGCTTCGTTCAAGAAAGGTTTCCAAGGTGCCAATGGTGTTGTTGTACTACTGTCGAAGTCACTAAAGGTGCCACATGATCCACAGGAAGACAAAGAAAGTATCTCCAGCCATGACTTTTCTCGTTTTGTGGATGGATTGAGTTTGAAAGTGATTGTGAAGAATAATGTGGAAGACTTGGTGATTACAGGTAAGTTTGACACCGCAAACATATCTTTCCCAAACCTGAAAAGAGTGAAATTCGATGAGGCAAGCTTTATCCAGAGTCCATCCACTCTAGATGCCCCAAAGTTGGCGGAGGTTGAGATCAGTGAGTGCTCTTCTGAAGTTTTGAACTCTCTAGATTTTCAGAAGCTGACCTCACTGGATGTCCTTATAGAAAATGCCCAACCTGAAGCTCATAAGGAAGAGGAATATGATGATCCAATTGGTAAATCCATCTACCAAATCCAAGATTCAACGCTTCCAAATCTAATCTGGGCAAACCTCAGAAACTTTTCTAAAGTAAGTAACTTAGATCTACCCAAAATTCAGAACATGCTGCTTCTAACTGTGCCTGTCTCTGATATACCGCCAGAAGTTTCCAAAATCAATGCACCAGCACTGGATGAACTCACTATTGAGTTCTGGAAAAAACTTCCTAAGATTGATGGCTTTGTGTCTCCAAAGCTCAAGTCGGTCAAACTCACCAGAATTGTTGATACCAACGATACCATTGACAACAGAGTCCAAGATTATGAGATAAACCTCGAGAATTTTGCTCATGTTCCACACTGGGAACTAGTGAACTCAGTGGATCTACTTGAAAAGACAAGGATTCCTGAAACCATTGAAATGCTAAATATCACCACTTTCAGAGACGAAGAGGATCAACATTTTGCCAACATGACGTTCCCTTCTTTGAAGACCCTTAATTTGAACAGACTCAATGATAGTGGTGATATTCCAAAAATCCAGGCCCCAAGTGTCACTGATCTGTCCATTACTTTTGACCAAGATGTGTTCAATAATCTTGATAACTTGACTGGTGAACAATATCCTTCCTTAAAGAACCTTAAAATTTATAACTTTACAAAGGATACTATTGCCCAGTTGCCTAAGACCACATTTGCTCAACTTGAAACTCTGGAGATCTCGGGACCTATTTTTCCAGGGAATGATTTATCCGGATTACCAGCCTGGAAATTCCCCACGTTGAAACAGCTCAGCTATGAGCTTCAGGCTGATGCATCTGTTAATTCGAATATCACAATTGATTTCCATGCACCAAATCTTGACACATTCGATATCAAGATTCAGACATCAGACTTTGCAAGTACTGGTAAAAGAATTTTGAGTGTTGATGGTTTCCCGCGATTGCGCAACATTAAACTTGATGGTATCAATGCTGTAAACTTAACCAATACAGAGAACTTGGAGACTTTGATTTCCCTTCCTGATACATCACTTGACTCCATCATTGCAGACGATTTATCAAAACTAAAGAAACTAGTATATGAACACTCTGATACATTGATGCCTTCTGAAGTTGAAAAGATTGGTGATTTGAATCAAAATGTGGAGAGAAAGGCAACAGCCATGGGTGACTTTGTTGTTGAAGAGGACACTGATGATGGGATGGAAGACGACGGAGAATACTTTGGTGGGTTTGATGGTGGAGTATTCAATGATGATGATATCGAGGAAGAATACTAATACAGGATTCATAGATCTAACTAACAAAACATTCTTTACTGAACATTGAACAACAAATCATTTGATCTCTTTACAACGTTCTTGGTACCATGGGTAAATTCATCCTTAACTTCAAATGGTTCCAAGCAAAACTCCCTTAGAGCCTCTGATCCACCAACTTGATTCACGAAAGACGGAGTGGCTCTGTTCACATGTTCTCTCTCCCCAAGTCCTGTCGGAAAACCAGGGAAATCAGGGCCAGCAAATCCACCAATAAAGCTTTCCCTCTGAAGGCCACAATAGTTTGCATTCAAATCACAGAGGGGCACTGATGGAATATACAACACTGAAGAGTCATTAGCACCTTGATGTGCGGGGTCCACAGCATGGATTAGGTCACAATGCCAAAACACCGCATCACCAGGATTAACAGTAGGTGGAGACACCATCAATTTCTCCAAGTGCAAATCAGGGTGTGTAATGTCACTGTATTCCTGTGATTTCCCAATTGTGGTTCCAGGGAAATCAGTAAACTCCAAGTCCAACTCATCCTTATCGTTAAAGAAAGGTCTTAGCATTACGTATGAGGTTATTTCTTTAACCGCTGGTGCAAACAAAATACTGCCTCCTCCAGGTGAGACTTCTGACATTGCCAACCAACCTTGAAAGGTTCTGAATACCGAACATGCACCACCAGTTGGATACAAGGACATCTTTGCAGTGACCCTGTGTGTAGCATCGAATGGGTCATACGCTTCCCAGTTCCCTTCAAAGATCTTAGAGTAGCAGTTGCTGTACTCCTCATCCTCCCATCTCTCAATCCCACCACCATCAGAATGTGGACCCAAAGAGAACAGATTATCACCTGGTTTTCTGATTCTTAGCCTGTCAGCATAGCTCAAGTTCTGCTCGAGGCAGATCTCTGTATCGCCAGAAGCGTGCCATAACTGATTCATAAACTGAAGAGTCTTTCTCAAGCGTGGGTCCGAGCGAGCCCTTACTTGCGACTTGGACCAGTAGAGTTCAAAAACCACCTCTTTACCATTTGGGAAGCCCACAGTCTGAGGGTTGGTCTTGATGTACTCCTCGATGTCAGTCTTTAGCATTCTTGCTTCATCTTGAGGAACAATATTGCGGATAACAACGCAACCAGCCTTGAGAACAGTCTCTCTCTGCTTTAGGGATAATGATCCCAAGTCCTTATAGTCGATCGAAGGAACAGATTCACTCCCCTTCTTCTCCACATCCTTAATTCTCTCAGCAAGGCTCCTCTTCAACCTGATCCAACTCTTCTTAACAGCTTCTCTGTTATGGATAAGCTCCTTCTTCAAGTCGCTATAACTTTGAGAGAAGCCTTCACTTGAGTTCCCACCTAAGGACGAGAAGACAGAGGATATGTCTCCTTGAGACTTCTGTTCAGCTTTGGAGATGTCAGCCCTCTTCAACAGAGTCACAGTAGCAGTATTGGCGGTACACATTGAACTTGTTTCAAATATATATGAACGATGTTATTCTAGCCATTTTTGCAGAAAACGGGCAACCTTTTGTACTCGTTGGAACTCTATCAAAGAACAGGTATATCATGTGTCCTAATCGGGTAAGTGCGCCGCACTTTGGAAGATTTATGCAAGAGGTACTTTCATTGCAGAACAAGGTTTGGTGCCGCAACCAACCAAAAGGATGGTCATAAGAGGATTAGTGGGGAAGTAGTGCGGCACATCAGGAGGTCATCTCATGACTTTTTAATTTCAACAGTTTATGAACTACATTGTGCGCAACAATTTGCTCTGGGTCCATGTTGTTTACGGTGCATTATTCGGGAAAAACTTTATGAAATCTGGGGTAAACCCAAGCCGGAATACACCTGATGAAATGTCTCATTCACTGTACCCTCGTGGAAATCCTCTGGTTTCAAATCAGGGATCAGTGTATCTGTCTCTAATATCCTTGTGAGGTCGTCCAGTACGGAATGTGGTTCGTCATGGCTTGAGTGGTTTTCGTTGAACTCCATCACTGAACTCCCATTTTCTTCTTGTAGTTGGTGTTGTCGCTTCTTCAAAAGTGAATCAAAAATGCAAAATGCAGCACCAGCTAGCCACCAGGTCTTCCTCTGTCTTTCTAGTATCTTTAATCCCTGAATCATCTGTTGAGCCTTTTGTTTCAGTATCTGTCTCAACTCGTCACCAACTTCCTCATCTGTGCTTGTCTGGCATTTCACCTCCATCTCCAGATGAATCAACACCATTGCGTGTAATACAGCATGTACATTCACGATATGTTGCACACCTTCCACGTTCTCAGTCAAATTATCCAGGATTCTGGTACTGAATAACACGGTAAACTTCATGCCGGCAAAACTCAGTGGGGTAGGGATGGTTGGATCAACACGAATCAGTTCAGACTCTGTCTCAATCAAATTCAAAACACCAATCTGACACCTCAAGTACAACAAATTACAATAAGAGTGGGTAATCTTGAAGAAGTTCAGGTATTTGGCCTCGAGATGGCTCGCATCAGGCCCCAGGTTCTCAGTATCCCATTTGATCAAGTCAGATTCCAGTGTCTCATCAACATCTCTGCGACCAGGTGGACGATATGCATTGCACAAGATTCTGTCAAAGAAAAGACACAGTGAGTACCACCGTCTGAATACCTCATAGTCTTGTCTCTGGTTCATGCCCTCTTTGAAATCATTGATAGATAGAGGATCCATAATCAGGTCCCTTGGATTCATTGTCATTGCTGAACCTGTGGTCACACAAATATAGCGATCACAACAGAATGTTGTCCAGAACATTCTTGCCAGAAGTCTGCGATCATATCTCTGCTTGAAAATGCTCTTGATATAATACTTGGAGTCCTTTATGGATTCATTGTCATCTAGGTCATTGCTCTCACCCAGATTGTGAATACCCAATTCGACAACAAGCATGCATGCCTTGAAAATGTACTCTCTTGAAAGGACTGGACCCTCAGGGCCTTCCTCCTGATGTGACAGAAGCAAATATGCTTGTAACAAGGTGACTTTATTGGACTCCATCATCTCCAAATACTTGGCTCTCTTCATAAACTGATGTGCCTTTATCCTACACTGCTCCTTGTCGTTTTCTAGGGTCTGGTCGTATCGTACGCCAGCTAACATCAGACAGTTCAACAACAGCAGTGGAGCCTTTTCCAAATCTATATCCCTTTCAACTATCGGCATCAAAGAGTAGCCATGTTCAAAGAACAGCCCGATAAATCTATGTTGCTCCTCCTTAGGAGGCAGCTCAAATGCACCCTTCCTCGCTAGAAAATATTCTAAATCTCTATCCACTGGTGCAGTTGTGGGTCCCTCACCCCCGGACTCTCCCATCAAATCAATATTCACATCTCTCCAAGGAGAATAAAGACCCAGAACCTCACCATCAAGACACAACATGGAGTCCTTGGAGAAAATAGGCGCCAGTGGCTGAGTGGACGTAATATACTGTGAATTGATCAGCTTCTTCTCCAGCATCCTAGCATATATATTCTCATTCTTGAAGATCGCATCTGGTGGTTCCAGATCCGGGGTTCTCGCAACTACCATTGGTGATGAGACGGTGCTACTGGTGTCAGGTGCAATGTATGCGGGGTCAAGAGAGCACGCAATCTTGAGCTTTGTGCAACGTGCACACCTCTTATCAGGGTCACTACCAGGCCTTTTCTCATCCATCCCACACTTACGGTGACCCTTGCGACATTGCGTACAGGCTGCGTGTGTCTGTTTGGATTGTTGTTAGTATTCTTCCCCTGAGATCCATGACTCAAGTTCGCTCACTTTCTTAGACGCCCTGTTCTTGAAGCCAATCACCTGAAACGGTGGCTGTTGACGCAACAGCGTATAAGGTAAGAACGGCTGTGGCATTTTAGCTTTATTAGTTGTCTCCGCTCTTAGTACTAGCACTTTCTAGCCAGCCTCAAGAGATCGTGTCTAACCAAAACAAAAAATAACTGGAACCCTAGATGCAGGATGAGAGAGGTTGAGTCTAGATTTCGCGAATACCTAACAAAGTGTCAATAGCACGTGATCATTCACGTGAAATATTTCCTCGTGAGCACTTATTTCCCAATTTGGACGAGCACATAAATCTGTATCTTGAGCCTTTATTTAAAAGGCTACTGGTTCCTCGACCTTCATCCACGAGGACCAAGGCTTCCTCTCCAACATCCACAACACAACTCTTCCAAAATGATGATGGGTACTGGTACCATGGAGACTATGGCCATTCCAACCGCCACTGGAATGGCTGTAGCCCACTCTTCAAGTTCGTCGTCTGGTTCGATGGATATGTCCTCTGGTGACTCAATGAACATGCACTTCACCTCCAACTACAACGGTGTTCCGGTTTTGTTTGCTAGCTTATCGGCTGCCACTGGTGGCAAGGCATTTGGTATCTTTGTCTTTTTGTTCTTCACGGCGTTCGCCTTTAGAGGTTTGAGTTTCCTGTCCACATACATTGAGCACAGAGTGTTTTCCAACGAGGTCGCAGATGATGTCTACAACAGTGTCCACTTGCACATCAATCCATCCATCAAGCCAATAGATGAGACTTCAAGTGATGAGTTAAAGGAGGAGTCCACAAGGCGTCTAAAGTCGGCGATGGCCAGATTCTTTGATTACTCTGCTGTATCGATCTACCGGGACTTTATCAGACTATTGTTGACTGTTGTATCAGTGATTTTGGGATATGCTCTCATGTTGGCTGTCATGAGTTTTGTTGTGTTGTACTTCTTTGCCGTGGTGTTGGGTATCGCTTTTGGTGAGATCTTTTTTATGAGATTGAGTTATGCCTTGGAGATGCCACCACCGGACAATATTTGTTCCTCTGTACTGCATTGAGGAACTACCCCTAACGAATGTTATGATGTTTATAGAGAAGTAAAATATGAGCCTTCGCTGTGCATCTTTATAGACTACTCTGTTCAAGTTTAGACGACGTAACAATTTGTTGCGGTCTCTGGTTCATTGCTTGCTGGACCTTTGATATTTTACAGCTTTTGCCTTTGGTGAATCACCTTAATATGTGATGATTGTGCAATTAATCAATACCTAAACCATATATGAGCTCGAAGAACCTAAAATTGTGCCTATACAATTGAATCAAAAGTATTCTAGAGAATAAATGGAAGCAGTTCAGAAATATGGCTCCTCAGCTGTTGACTAGAGTGTAACGGTTTCTGAAACTGTTTGTCTTTCCGTTGCAGGTAAAGTAACCTTCATCTTGGTTTCGAACTTGAGTGTTTGGAGATTGGAAGACGGTAAGCCAAGCCTGATAGTTAGGTGGAGTATCAGCTGAAAAGATTTCAATAGCTATCGTCACAGAAATAGAAGAGACCATCTTCAGCATAAGACTTTGGAAAAGAGCACTCATTCAAGCTGTTCGTGGTGTACACATTGATGTCTTCACAGGTAATGGACCATGGTGCTCTTGCCCTCACGACCATAGGACAACGTGAGGTGACCGTTCTGAGTACCATCACAGCAGTTTTGGAACCAGAGGTAATTTTCCAAACAACCATCACCGGTGGTGTGGGCAAAGTTGAATGGGTATGAGACTGGGCCTACAGCAGCCAAAGTGATATCAGCAGAAATGCTGCCCCAGGAAATGGTAGTTAGGCCAGCAGAGAGGGCTTTAGCACTCAAACCTTGGGTGACACTACATTCTACAACAGTAGTGTTTCTAGAGTACCCAAAAACAGATTCTTCAGATCCATTGAACTTGACACGGTAGACATGGTTCAGCTCCAAGTTAAACTCTTGATCAGCTGAGGTCTTTCTCTGGGCCAGTTCGAATCCAATGGAGGGAGACCATGGTGCGATTGAAATTTTGTTGCCCCTGACACTTAATAGTTAAAGGGACTTGAAGAAGGATTGAGCTGATCCCAATTCGAAAAGCCCACCAATGGCTAGGAAGCAAGCAATATTCTTAAACATTTTCTGTGTTTCGAGTATGTTATGTCAAGGTTCAACTTATGAGAGTAAAAAGGTTCTGACTTACTCCTTGAATAGCTCATTCGCTCTACATTTGCTCTATCTCACCGAGTTTGTTATTTGTCACACAGCATTTCTAGTAAATGCAGCTCAGTAGCCGCAAGAGTGTACAGGTGCGCTTTCTGGTTTCAGTCCTGGCTCGTGAGAGCTCCATTGGAGGTCATTTTGGAAATTTAAGCAAGTAGATCCTCCAGTAAAGGATCCAGAGATTTTTCCTTCAGGTGCATGACGTTACTGGACCTTGCATTGAGTGCATCGCTCTCATTAAAGAGGTATAATCGATTGCCTCGTGGTGCATATTCTCTGCTTGTAGATAGATCTGGGATGTTCACGTTATCAGAGCTTTGATCTTTACCATTCAATGGGGTCAGTCCTACATTATCATGTTGCTCTTCATGTACTACAATGGGTACATTATCATTTCTTGTATCTTCAGAGCTCTTGGGTGCAAGTACAGAAACAGGCTAAGAATTCACCGAAGATCAATCATGCAACAACTACTTCAGCTCTTAAAAGTCCACTTCACTCAAATGGTTGTCTCGATCCTCAAAGCTCAGAGCAGTATATGGTAAAATAACCTCCTTGATCAAGTGTGCAGGGGCTCTCGTTTTATGAATCTTTAATTTGACGCCCAAAAGTTCACCAGACTGGCACAACTCACACCAGATTCGAAAAAGTAAGTCTGTGATAAGTCACTTTATATTCTTGCAGGTTGCTCAATGCGTGTCAATTTAGCTCATAAATGCAGTCTCCGATTTCTATCTCAATTCCACAGTTGTATGATATATTCTGGGTGTTCCTAGATGGGTTTTTTTTCCCAAGCTGGGATGGGCGACCCACTGGTACATGATCTGAACATCCATTATCGCATGTTGCCAAGTACCTGCAAACATTGATCTTCAGGAAATGGAAAGAAGACAACTCCTAAGCAAACCATCATCCTCTTTGCTCATTCATGATTCACGAATCTCACAAGCATTAATCTTAAGACTTAAGATTCAAAGGACGTTTGAACCTTGGGACGAATTAGTCTTCCAGCCTGAGGACCTTAGCGGGTTTGATATGGGACGTCTCTCTTCAGCTCCTTTCTCAGCATGTGGCTACCCTGCTTTAAAATCACGAGCCGGTACAAATTGCAAGAGCATTTAGTGTCCCTGTAGGTGGTTAGCCGAATGGTGTGTGACTTATCTAGCTGGGTTATGATCCTTGTTAGATTTAGTTATCCTTTTTAGGGGATTATCGCCTAAGTGGGTGTCTTGCTGGCGATGTAGCACTAGACGAAGCCTTTCTGATGCTAATGGGTGATTTCTTATAGTGTATACTCGGTTCTTTAAATCTTATTCTAATTCTCTGCTTGATTACTTACTTAATTCCTTCCTTTTTTCCCCTCGCTTCCTCTAAGCTTTCTATCTCTGCTTTTATACTCATCCAGATATCTAGCGTATCTCTCAGTCCTTCTATCGGGGTTCTCCGTAGGTCGAAGTCCTCTATAGTCCACTCCGGTCCAATGCCGATGTAATTCCTTCCGTAATCATTAATTCTGGAATTATAGATTACGAAAGGAATCACGTACATTCTGGATATTGGTAATGGACATAACGTGTTGAATGAGGTGACGTTGAATGATAGATGAGGTGATGAATCGGATGATCAATCAGCAGATGATCGAGAGCTATTTTAGGAATTGAACTAGTATAAAAGAAGCACTTGAGAAAGGAAGAACGAGAGAGGTGGAGAGGGGGAGAGAGATACATCTCAGTACGAATCAAATAGCCATCAGAATAACTCTAGCCACACATTAGTAACATCATCAGCAAGACATACATTTAAGCGACAATCCCCTGAAAAGGATAACCAAATCTAACAAGGATCATAAACCAGTTAGATAAGTCACACACCATTGGCTAACAATTTACAGTCCCAACCAAGGCGCTTGTGGTTTAAGGGCATAATGCGAAGTTGCCATCTTCGAGATCCCGGTTCGACTCCGGGCTGGCGCATTCCTTTTTTTTACATTCATTTTCTCTTTGAGAGAGATTTCAGAATGAAGAACCCATCATACTTCTTACTTCCCTCCCCAATCATGTTTCAATCATCCAGAGTTTGCTTGGAATGGATTCCTGTTAATATCCCAGATGGGATTCTGCAGCATGGACTCATGATACGTCACTGATAACTCACTCCCCCAATCATTACAGATCTCAACATTTCATGTTAAGATCTACGCAAAAGCTCACTCAGCTCAGCTTATCATTCAAAACAACAGAAATATTAGTGTTTGAATGGTTTCTATGGTACCTATATTCGAACCAGGCGGTTCAAGTTTCAATGATTAAGGTTTACACAAAAGCCATTTCAGACCCCGATTCCCAAACGCTATTTAAAGAAACCACAATGAGATACCCAAACCGTCAAGGATCATACAATCCAGCTTGAACCATTAATAAACCAGTTGCTATTCTTATACCAATTTGCTTTCCTATTAAAAACTTTCATTGAGAACCTTTTCGTCTCAAAATGACCACTGATAGACAGCCCATAACTTGCAAAACATCTGTTTTCGCTGAAGACCACCTTGAAACCATGGATCATTATCTCGACTACTTAGAGGAGGTGAAGAAAGATAAGGATAAGTTCCGTGTTGTTGTTGACAAACTGTACAATGGCGTCAAACATGATGCTGTGACTGAGTTACCTGATGTTTACAGGAAGAATTCGTTGAGGAGCGTTTCTAGAGTTAATTCGGTCCTTTCTAGAGCTAACTCTACTGTGTCAAGATCAAACTCCTTTGTGTCCACTAACTCCTCTATGGTTACTCTAACCACTGGCTTTTTCAGGCCACTCGGCGACATGACTGCTGACCAGCTTCCCCAAAAGTTGCCTTCGCAGTGTTTCAAAGGGTACGACCATGCAACATGGTATGTGTCAAACGCCAAACAAACGGCAAATTACTTTGTGCATTGCTTTGGCTTCACGTGGGTTGCATATAAGGGATTAGAAACTGGATCAAAATTGATTGCCTCTCATGTTGTTAGGAATGGCAGTGTGACCTTCGAGTTTGTTTCACCTCTCGTCATGAAAAGCTCCAACTTCAGAGAGCAAAGATTCCTTGACGGGGTATTTAGCTTCATCAAGAGGCATGGTGATGGAGTCAAAGACATATCTTTTGAGGTCGATGATGTTGATTTCGTTTTTGATTTTGCTATTAGATCTGGTGCAAAGGCCATTCAAAGACCCTTCACAGATCATGATGAACATGGCGCAATCAGAACTGCAACCATCGAGGTTTTTAACGATGTCTACCACACTTTGATTCAAAGAGATTCATATCGTGGAGTGTACTTGCCTGGATATGTAAAGCATCCTGCAGATGCAGGATCCAACGTCCTAGACAGCATAGCTCCAGTACGGTTGGAAAAGATTGATCACTGTGTTCAGAACGAAGATTGGAATCGCCTGGAGGGCGCATGTGATGTCTACTCAAAAATTTTTGGCTTCCACAAGTTTTGGTCAGTTGACGAGAAAGATGTTTCTACTGAGTTTAGTGCGCTCAGATCCATAGTTATGGCATCTTCTAACGGGGAAATTAAGATGCCAATCAATGAACCTGCTTCGGGTCTTTGTAAATCCCAAATTGAAGAGTTTTTGGACTACCATAACGGCCCAGGAGTCCAACACATCGCAGTCTTGACCGATAACATCATTGCTACTGTTGGCAGCATGCAAGCTAGAGGTGCAGAGTTCATCAAAGTCCCAGATATGTACTATGAGAAGTTATTACCTAAATTATTAGGCACCGGGGTCAAGATCGAAGAAGATATGGATAGCTTGAAAAAGTTGGGTATCTTGATTGACTTTGATGAGAGTGGATACTTGTTGCAAATCTTCACCAAGCCTTTGACAGATAGACCAACATTCTTTTTAGAGATTATTCAAAGACACAACCATTCTGGTTTTGGTAAGGGCAACTTCAAAGCGTTGTTCGAAACCATTGAAGCAGAGCAAAGATTGCGTGGCACTTTGTTGAAATAATCAACACTTGATAAAAGTGAAATCGAATGTGAATCAAAATCTTTTTTTTTTGTTTGTGGTAGTACGTATATACATTGTGGGCCCTACTGGTTACGGAGCGATGTGTTCCGGGAGTGGCCCAACCGGTTTATAGGTGATTTGGAAAAACAAAAAACGAATAACAGGCGAGCCCACTACCTCCCTTTAACCCCATTGCCCACTTCACCGTTCTCAAGTCTATACCTGCGCAGATCACTTCGTGCAGAATCCTAATTGAGAATCTCACATTCCGTACCCAACCACACCTCTCAGAATTTGAAAAGAAGTACATTCAGGGCGAGATCTTCTGTTAATCGGGTTCCTGCGGATAAGTGTTATTTTCATCACTGTTGCCTTCCAATCAAAGGCCAGTACACCATCTGTCGTCAAATAGAGCATCCCTATCGCACACTGAGCGTAACATTGAAATGACTGGGTATGTTAATTATTGTTTCCGACTTCTGTTGTCTTCCCACTGGATTGCTTTTTGTAACCCAGTTGAAAGACTTCTGATGAGTCAAAATAATCATTGCCCCAATACTAACCACTTGAAAAAAGCGATTCACAAATCACTGTAAAGGTTGTAGCCGCTGAATCCCTCTACAAGAGAGATGTTTTCCGCAGTCCGGATCCATTTGCTGTACTGACTGTGGATGGTTCCCAAACAAAGTCTACTTCAGCCGTGAAGAAGACCTTGAATCCATACTGGAACGAAACCTTCTCATTCCAAGCCAATGAGAACTCTATCCTTGTTATTCAAGTTTTTGACCAAAAGAAATTTAAGAAGAAGGATCAGGGCTTTCTTGGTGTTGTCAATATTAGAATTGGGGATGTAATTGATTTGAATCTTGCCAACTTTGAGGAGACTATTACTAGAGAACTGAAAAAGTCCAACGATAACGTTGTGGTTAGTGGAAGATTGATCATTGTGATCTCTCATAACACAGGCTCTTCCTCTTCGAGACCTGCTATCCCTCCGACACTACAGGGTCAGCAATCATCCAGCTCTACTGCTCAAACTCCTACTACTAATGGAGGCGCAGTCACTTCAAACAATACCAACGCCACAAATGGAAGACAGTACTCTTCGTTTGAAGATCAATATGGCAGACTGCCACCAGGATGGGAGAGAAGAACAGATAACTTTGGACGGACATACTATGTTGATCACAACTCGAGAACTACAACTTGGAAGAGACCTACCTTAGAACAGTCAGAATCGGAACGTGGACAACAAAGACAGAATGTGACTGATGCCGAAAGAAGACAACATCGTGGTCGTACGCTTCCCGACGATAGACCAATGTCTCCAAACGTATCTGGTAACTCAAGCTCCAACAACATAACTGTGAACTCAACTGGAAACGCACCAACAACAACTGGCACCAGTGCTGTCTCTATGGCGGCCACAGGCACCACCACTGCTGGTCTTGGAGAGTTACCGCCTGGTTGGGAGCAACGACTCACACCAGAGGGTCGTCCATACTTTGTTGACCACAACACGAGAACTACCACTTGGGTTGATCCAAGAAGACAACAGTACATCAGAACATATGGTCCAAACACCACTGTGCAGCAGCAACCTGTGTCTCAATTGGGCCCGCTACCAAGTGGTTGGGAAATGAGACTCACCAATACGGCTAGAGTTTACTTCGTTGATCATAACACTAAGACTACCACATGGGATGATCCAAGATTACCGTCCTCACTAGACCAAAACGTTCCTCAATACAAGAGAGACTTTAGAAGAAAGGTGATTTACTTCAGATCCCAACCTGCCCTAAGAATCCTCCCAGGCCAATGTCACATCAAGGTTAGAAGGGATCACATCTTTGAAGACTCATACCAGGAGATTATGAGACAGACCCCGGAAGACCTAAAGAAGAGATTAATGATCAAGTTTGATGGTGAAGAAGGTTTGGACTACGGTGGAGTTTCTAGAGAGTTTTTCTTCCTCTTGTCCCATGAAATGTTCAATCCATTCTACTGTTTGTTTGAGTATTCTGCTCATGACAACTACACATTGCAAATCAACAGAAACTCTGGTATCAATCCAGAGCACTTGAATTACTTCAAGTTCATTGGGAGAGTTGTTGGTCTAGGTGTATTCCATAGAAGGTTCTTGGATGCCTTCTTTGTTGGTGCCCTGTACAAGATGATGTTGCACAAGAAGGTTATTTTGCAAGATATGGAGGGTGTTGATGCTGAATTCTACAGATCCTTACAGTGGACTATTGATAATGACATTGAAGGAATCCTTGACCTCACCTTCAGTGCAGAGGAGGAAAGATTCGGTACAATGGTCACTGTTGACTTGAAGCCAGGTGGAAGAGATATTGAAGTCACCAACGAAAACAAGAAGGAGTATGTTGAGTTGATCACCGAGTGGAAGATTCAAAAGTG
Organism: Barnettozyma vustinii; assembly: GCA_030569515.1. NCBI lineage: Eukaryota > Fungi > Ascomycota > Saccharomycetes > Phaffomycetales > Phaffomycetaceae > Barnettozyma > Barnettozyma vustinii. Next base: position 114,969 of record JAJMLD010000029.1, read on the forward strand.
TGTTGAAGAGCAATTCAAGGCATTCATGGATGGTTTCAATGAACTAATACCAGAGGACTTGGTCAATGTCTTTGACGAAAGAGAGTTGGAGTTGTTGATTGGTGGTATTGCTGAGATTGATGTTGAAGATTGGAAGAAACATACAGACTACAGAGGCTTCCAGGAAAGTGATGAAGCTATCCAATGGTTCTGGAAGTGTGTATCTGAATGGGACAATGAGCAAAGAGCAAGATTGCTGCAGTTCACTACAGGTACCTCCAGAATTCCAGTTAATGGTTTCAAAGACTTGCAAGGTTCAGATGGTCCTAGAAGATTCACCATTGAAAAAGCGGGTGAGCCAAATCAATTACCAAAGTCCCACACTTGTTTTAACAGAGTTGACTTGCCTCCATACACAGATTTGGAGTCATTGAAGCAGAAGTTGAACCTTGCTGTTGAAGAGACTGTTGGTTTCGGCCAAGAGTGAATTTTGTATTTGCATGGAAATAATAACTCTTTGATGACTTTTTTTGGGTTTGTGTCTGTTTTCTATAGTTCACTATATCGTTGTTTATTTTTGTTTTATGAATCTTTTGCTGAAGCTTGTCAGACTGTACTACAGTTTGAATTTAGAACATTCAGCTGACCCTGTCGTAGAGAACAAACTGTTCATTAACTTCTAAGGCAGAACTTTGATAGGATTCTTTTTAATATACTTCCTGTACTCTTTAATCTTCTGTTGACGCTCATTGATGTACTCATCAGTGTAGTCAGCACAACTATAGTAAACTTCCAAGAGATGATTACTTCTCTTCACCTCATTACCGGTTTTAAAGTCAGAGATGTCAAGTGGAACTTCCTCCATTACTCTTAGTCTTTCGGCCTTCTCTTCGGCTTTCTGCCTCTTGTGTTCTTCCTTCTTTTGAAGGAGTTGGCTTTCAGCCTTTTCAGCAGCTCTACGAGCAGCCATCTTGGCCTCATACGCTTCCATATAGGCCTTCTCGATAGCCCGTTGCTCTTCCGGTGGAGTCTGCTTGTTTCTTTCTCTTCTCAGACGGGCTTCCTCATATTGAGCTAGTTGAGGGCCCAAACGGGCATTTCTGGCAGCAAGTCTTCTCTCCTCCATTGCTTTCTTGTACTCTTCAACAGAAGCCATTCTTTGTCTAAGGCTAGCTTCTGCCTCTTTAGCTTTCGCTGCAGCTAGAGCTTCATTGGCTTTCCTCCCCTTCTCAGCATTCTTCTTTGCTTGGAAAATCTTGGTTCTGTGGATCTTCTCTACTGCAATCTCCTTTCCAGAAAGATACTTCACATCATGAGACAATGCGTGTAATTGATGTATGGTGTTGAAGACAGCTTTTGCACGAGGAAAGGACATTCTGTCGAAATGAATCATCTCCATGAGACGACCTTGCAAGATGGCCAAATTGTCACTGTTTTCGCGAGAGCTATTGGTGTGAATCTGACTGCCTCTGGCCTTGAAGATCCTCCCCATCTCAAGGTTGATGGCCTGGATGTGGTTAAGGTGGTCAGGGAACTTGTAAATTCTGTAAGAGATGTGTTGACGTTCTTCGGTGATGTCAGCAACATCGAGGGCACGAATGCGGAGTGGATAAGGCATTGTAACTGCGTGCTACAAAGCTGTATATATTAGGGGCTAGAAGGAAGAGAAAGCTTCTCAAAAGTTTGGTGGTTTGGGTTTCCTTTGATATAGCCCGCTTGAATGGGTTTTTCTGTCCAGATTGGTCCGTACCCTTTTTCTGCTTGCATTGGACACAAATTTGACTCATCTCCAGATCCGTAATCTACATTTTCCGATGGCAATATAAGCCCACTGTTGGAAGAAGAAGAAAGCGAAAGGGAGGCAAATGAATGCTTTTTTTAAAGGCTAGTGGTGTTACTTTCGGTACTGACGGCTACAACTGGATTGGTCATCATGCTCCAGTTACCCTGGCTAAAAAACTGTTTTCTGCTTCTCCCCAAAAAGACAGGTGCCACTTTGACAGCTATTTTGACCAGTAGTGGGGCGGGATAACCCCATTTCAGAGGGCTCAATCCACAATTTATAACGACTTAAGACTTAAGTCAGAGGCACTTCAAATCTCAGGATTCATGACTGGGGGCCGGGGGCCGTATGAAGCATGATACGTTTTCCCTTATATGGCACTGTTTTACCCAAGGTTTAACTTGTCTTGTCCAATTGACACCCGGTTTCACCAACATGATCAGCAGAACTTGAACAAAAACCCTTTTTCAAAACACTTCTCTTATCCAATACTGTTTCTGACTTCTAAAGTATTAAATGCTCAAAAGGCCAGCTATCAGTCATATACTTGCGTACCTCTTGGGCCTCTATGTTCTACTCGTCCTCTTGGGGCCCACAAATTACTCAGCAGCCCCTGCAAAGGATCGCTCCATAGTCCCCATCACTGAAACAGACATTTCTCAGGGCATTTCACACAAACCTCGAGACACTGGATCCAGAATTAAGGGTACTTTCCTCACAGTCTGATCGGAAAAGGACCTCGACGCTATCCTCCAGACCGTTATGGATGTCGAGTTTCGGTTCAATGGGAAGTAGTACCACTATGACTGGGTGTTCCTCAATACAGACAATGTCCATTTCACCACTGACTTTAGAGAAATGATATTGGGTGTCTCTAGTGGCACTGTTAAGTTTGGTGAGGTGAAGAGAGACGAATAGAGATTCCCAACAGAAACAGGGATAGATGCTGAAAAATCCTTGTTGCAGAGACAATCAATGGCAGCCAGAAAGATCAAAGATGGGTTTAGTCTTTGGTATAGACACAGTGTGAGGTATTGGCTCATGTATTTCCAATATCACGAACTAATGATGGATTATGACTACTATTGGAGAGTAGACCCGAGAGCTAAGCTGCGTTGTGATGTAAACTACGATGTTTTTCGTTTCATGAAGGAAAAGAAAAAGATTTATGGCACTTTGTTGACCTTCAGAGAAACAGAGGAAGGTGCACCAACCTTATGGAATACCGTTCTGGATTTTGTTGAGAAGAACAACCACATCATTGACGCCACCAAGTCCAACTTCAAATTCCTCCAATCACTCGAGCTCGAGAAGCAGCACCCAGGAGCCAATTTCTCAACTTGTGCTTTCTACCAAGACTTGGAGATAGGTGATCTCAACTACCTCCGTAATGACCCACTCTACCGCATGTTTATCCATTATATTGACCTCACTAACGGTATTTACTACGAGAAGTGGACCTACTCCCAGTTGAAAACCGTCGCCATATCATTAAACAATGATTGGAAGAGATTGCACATCTTTTCAGGCATAGGTTACAGCTCGAGACAACCTGACAGCATCTTCAACACATGTCCCTTCGAGTCAGAGTTCAGACTTAACAACAGATGTGATTGTAAGCCAAAGAGCAGTGTCCTGTGGCATCCGCGGTACTGCCTACATAAGTACTTCATTATGAACAAAATAGATAGACCTGAAGGATGGGAGCTTTTCTTGAATCAAAAGCTTCCTGTTCCCTCCCCTTTTGAATAAAACTTTGGGGGTGTTACAATGTATTTATAACTAGGAATTAGGATTCTTACCGGTTCTTGCCACTTTTTTTTTACGTCAGTTTTCTGTGATCCCTTTTCACACCCCTCAACTGAGAATCACGAACGTTCATCATGTCATTGGTACAATACAAACTTCTCTCGGAGCAGGAGCAGATAGTCATTCCAAAGAATAGATTCTCCAGACTTGTTTTCAACTCCAAGATTATCTTGAAGACTCTCTTTGGCTACCCTGCTACAACAGACCTTGAACTCCAGCTCATTGCTGATAATACGACCTTCTTTGACGACCACATCCAGATTCACTCCTCATATGAAGACTTTGGGGAGTTTGGGGAGATCTACCATCTCTTAATTCCTAAGCACGATGCCAGAAACTTTGATAAGGGTAACAAGGGCCCCGTCGTTGTGTTCATACATGGACTTGGAGGCAACCTACATCAGTTTGACGAACAGTACAAGAGCCTGTTCGAGCGTTTTGATGTTGTTGGATTCGATTTGCCCGGATCAGGTAACTCAACACTCCGTAATCCAAAGTATTCGCTGACTCTGCACAACTTCACCAGGTTTGTGTTGACGTTCTTGGAGAAGAAGGGATTCTTAGAAAGAGAACTGGTTCTGGTTGGTCATTCGTATGGCACACAGGTTGTGCTTAACTTGCTTAAACATTTGAATGCTACCCAGGTTAAGAGGGTTGTTCTACTAGCACCTCCAAAGTTCCCTGTCGTGAAGACGTGGGGTACCTCGTTTGTGTTGACTCTATTTCATGAACTACCAATTGTGTTTGAGATCTTTAGGAGATTTGACAGAATCAACAATATCAGAAGTGACTCACTACTCAGATTGTTTTCAACTTCCAGGTTTGACGAGATTGATGATTTCTTCAAGTTCAAACAGTTCAAGTTCAACCTTCAGACCAATTCTCGGAATTTTCTGAACCACATCATCAATTGGGTTCCTATCCAACTTGATGAACTCACTACTTCTGTCAATCATTTGAAAACTAACCCGAGCTTCAAGGATATTCTGATTATTGATGCTGGTGAGGATAAAGTAACCAAGGATGGAGGCTCTACGTACAAAGCTGTGTTGGGTGATGTCGCTGACTACAAGGTGATACCACAAGCTGGACACAACTTCCCGTTAGATTCATATAAGGAACTCAACAAACTCATTGATGATGAATTAAGAAACTTATGAGCTTGGATTACATAACTACATCTAAACCTCAAACAAAGAATGTGTAGAATTGAAGAACCTTATTGCAATATTATTAAAAACCCATGTCAAAAAACCCTAAACCATAGTAACCGTCATAAAACAAACACAACCACCCCTCAACTTGTCAGCTCAATCAATCAATCTTATCAACATATCTCCAATTTCACCAACAATGAAGGTGTGAAAAGTGTTGGCATAGACTCCAAACACCGAACCGATTAAGCTGTGAATATTTCTCCTAGAGTCTAGCAAAGGAGCTCAAGCTGATAACACCAACGGTGTTGCTTCTATCTTTGGACTTGTTGTGAGAATGTAGTGGAAGAACAAAAGGCAATGTCAAACCCAGAGATAAGTAGCTGAGCATGAGTAAGGATTGTAGAGATCTGCTTCTTGGGGAAGAGTATATGACATTGTTGAAAACGAGTGATGATGGGTTCATTGTATAGGGTAGAGGGTGTAGTTGATAGTGAAGATGAAGAGATCAAAGCAAACCAACATCTTATCAAAGGGAACCTGAGTAGATTTTATACGAAATTGTGTGTTGGTGCCAAAAATGGTCTGATTCGAAAAATGTGTCCCTACCAGTAGCTTTGTGCATTTGCACGTGACCGACGCCTGTTGGCGTCTGTTTTTTCGTGTAGCAATCCCTAAACGACGCGTATGTACACCCAGTTTGACACCCGAAACAATAACAAACAAGTCTAAACAGGAAGGACCTTCCAATTTGAATCTGATCAAGACTCGATGAGTGTTTTCTCAAGATATGTTGCTGTGGAGAAATCTCAACGTTTCATTTCAGATCTGAGTTGTTCGAAGTTGATGGGCAAGTATGGCAAGCCACAGTGACACTGACCAATTATGTTAATTCTGCCAGGCCCCCATTGCCCAAGCCTCAAGTGACAGAACACTGCATCAATGAGCGGATAGTGGCTGCCCTACACTAGCTGTGGGTCCTGAAGGCTGAACCCTCGTTTCAAAAGAGCTGCCAAGTTTCAACTTTAAAATTGATCCATGGGTATTCTGATAAATTCGATTGAAGGTTGGTAAACGGCAAACGATATACGACAACGGCAAGCTGGTGAGATTCTCTTTCTACAAATTGAGTATCGTTTAAGTTAATAGATGCCTCATGAATCATCATAAGTATGTCTATTTGTCTTACCGTCGAAATGTGTATCATGCCTAGTTGATACTATTACGATATGGTAGTTGCGAACCTTCGAAAGTTCTACATGTATCTAGATTATGTGACAATTTGTATATAACTGGTAAGGCCACACGTACGAACAAAAGTACATAGTTTGATCAATGCATAACGCATGTAGATGAGCAAAAA